>JBBPBX010066131.1:0-19755 GCA_038048925.1 Garcialebias charrua | reverse complement strand
AGATTAATTTAATTTAAACTAACAAGTCGTGTTTGAATATTGAATTTTGAATATTGAATGTTTGTAGTTTTGGAGAGGAGTGTTTTTCTGGACTGGAATTGAACAAGGAATGCAAGTGATGGGGATTTTAAAGTGTCACTAAACGGCCTCTGGATCTTTAACTCCTCCCCAAGTCCCAATTCAAAATCTTCAACAAAATGGGCGTGTCGAGAGTCAAGCAGGGGAGGAGGTTGGGGGTTGTGCTGCGTTCACGCCCCCTCTAGTGGTAAACTCCCACCCCTCCCCAAGTTTAGATTTCAAAATGGCAGATAGTCGCATCTTCAGCAAGTAAATACCTAAACTTGTACTAAAATAACAGTTGTAAAATGTTGTTGCGTGTATTTAATCACACACAAACAGCTTAAGTGTATGCTTCTGAACACAGAACACATTAAAAACCTGTGTTTAGTTGCATGGCATGCGGTGTACGGCTGTGTTTTTGCCGTTTGTCACTTAAATTTGCCACATCTTATTACTTAGCACATTACAAAAGTAACGTTTCATAATAAATTTTATTATAAAATATTGATTTTTCCTATCCTCGTTTTGTTTGACGCTTTGCTAATTTCTTCTAACGCCGTCCAGCTCGCGATGAATCCAGCTCGCGATGAATCCTCTGATCCACCGATAAAGAAAAAAGTTCTGGACCTTTTCATTGTTCCAGGGCACTGTTTCTGTAGCTTCCAAACTGAATTAGAAACTAGAAAACTAGAGGGAAAAAAAACTAACTGGGCAGGTCATCCAGTGACGTAGCTCTGCTGGCCAATCAATGGCTGCTGTCTGATCTTTCATTCAACTTTTATACGTTCAAATCGTCACTGTCAAAGGAATTTTGGTAAAGGTTTATGGATGTTCAAGTTCAAGAAGGGTTATTGTCATTCACATCACATGTGGTACATGAAGTGGAACAAAATCATGTAGACATGGTCCCAGTTACACCCAACTATAGCAAAAATATACAATGTAAAAAGAAACAGTATATAGGATCTAAGATATATGCTAAACAGACACCAAACGACACAACAAAAGATCCAAGATGCACGCTAAACACTAATAATGTAAAACAATATGACGTAACAGCAGATTGAACATGAGTCCGTGGTGAGCAGATGGGTATGAATAAATACTGCAGCATGAGATCATCAGCAGCATGAGATCAACAGCATGGATAATCAGAAGCACAGATAAGTCACATATCACCAGCTTATAAATAAAATGATTATTTATTAAAGTGGAATTACAGTGATTTTTTTTTTCCACAGTGATTATCCTGTTTAGGGATTTATGAGTCTAACAGCTTTATGGTAGAAGCTGTTCCTTAGTCTAGTGGTTCTACACTTGGGCCCTATTTACACGGACACGGTGGGAGGAAACAGGTTTTTTCGTATGTTAATTATAGGAAAAGATCCGCGTTGACACGGACAAATTTTGTGTTTACATGCATCTGGAGGAATCTCCCCGCCCCACTGAATCCGCTGTAGTTACCATGCCGGGTCATTAGTTGGCGCTGTGAATTTTGTACCTTCACCTAATGCACATGCATGCTACTTCGGCCTGCTCCTTTCATCTGGGCTAAAAGCTCAGCTAACAACAAGTTATAGTTGGATTTTGGATAAGAGTCTACAGATTTGACGCCAAGTGGGATCGCTTATTCTAACAGCTCCACACCGGTCGCTGAGTGGACCAGAACTGAGTCGACTTTACTCTGAGTCTGTGATAATCAGTAGCTGATTTACAGCAGGTAAATCAGCGTTAATAATGATAGCTTGTGTTTACTTAGATTACAGAACAACCAACCGAGTTTTTATTTTTCCTGCGAGGAGAAGCTGTTCTCACCAGGCGGACCGGTTCTGAATGAGCCTTAGCCCAGGTGCAGTGTAGGAGGACGTCGAAGAGAGAGATGTCATGTTGGATGAACTATTTATTTAAAATTCCCCTCATTTCTTTTCCCCATCCATTGAATGTTTTAAGCTGCATTAATCGAAGGAGTGACAACCTGAACGAGCCAGAAAAACAACGTCGCCAGATTCCAGGATGAAAACAGAGAGCAGAGTCCAGTTCATTAATGTATTTTACAGTTTGGTTAACTTGTTTTTAATAGTGTGTTCGGTTTAATTATCAGTGTTTGTGTGACTTGCAATTTGTGGTGTTGAATAAATAAATACAAATTAAACCTGGTGTCTTCATTTTTAACTTTAATAACACGCAACATGTTACGCATCGTTTTTCATAAAATTTGAGTCCAGATAGCTTCCTTTAGCTCAGATAACTTTATATATCTCCCACACCAACATAAATACTGTTTATTGTTGTTAAACTGTTATTATTTAGCACATTAAATATGTTCTAGTGCAGCACAATGCGTGAAATATCCACCTGCCTCGTTCAATAAACAGCAATATTAGAACTGAATCAGACTGTCTCTTCCAACACAGATGTTGGTCACAGCAGCTACAATCAGGCATAGATTAATTAAATCTGAGACGCAAAATATATTCCATCAGTCCTAGTTCAGACTAGGGGTGGGTGATATGGCTAAAAATCATATTGTGATATTTCAGAGCATTATCACGATAACGATAAATTTTGTGATATAACAAAAAAAAATTTTTGACAAAATTAGCCTAACATGTTGCTTTGCAGTATTATATACAATTTTAAAAAGGGGTAATTTTACTGAAATTACTTTATTTAGTAAAGTATTCAGTCTCCAAGTATAGAAAAAAAGATATGTTATTTAGATTGAAAAAGTCTGCACAAAATATAGATCTACAAAATCCACCACAAAAACTAAAGTGCCGGTGTAGTTTCCTAAAATAACTAAATAAAATGAAGCTTAAGATTTTTTGAGCATAAATGAAACATACAACAAATTATATGTTGCCTTTAAATGAGCTGTAACTTCTACAAGCAGTGGGGAGAGACAGCCGAGACATGCGTGCGTTGTTTGTTTTTAGCATTTTAGCAGTAACTAATTAGCGTTACACCAGTACAGACTGGTGGAGGGGAGGTGCGCAGTTGTTTGAAGCGCTCGGGTGTTAAGGGGGCGGGATGCCCTAACGTATTACGTCTTGAAATTAGCATATCATGATATAACTTTTTTGCTCGGGCAAGCTTTTTTTACCGGTAATAACGATATGATATGGCCCAGCCCTAGTTCAGACAGCAGCGTGTCCGCCGCCATGTTGATAGAAATATGCAGTCTGTCCGCATGTGCGTGTGAGCATGTGGTTGAACACAAAGCCTCAGCGTCAGCGAAAAACCTCCACTCTAGAAGGTGGATTCAGAAACCTCTGCATTCAAAGAGGGGGGCCATTGGTGTTGTGTAAATGATCAGCAGAACCACAGAGAGAAAGGTGCAGATTCACTCAAAATATGTGCCATGTAAATGGCCTCTTCTGCCTGAGGGGAGTGGGGCAAAAAGTGTGTGTGCTGGGTGAGTGGGGTCTTTCATGATGCAGGTGGCTCTCTTCCTGCATCTGGAGGTGTAGATGTCTGTGATGGTGGGGAGGCTGACTCCAACAGACTACTGTGCAGCCTTCACCACTCTCTGCAAAGCTTTCCTTTTTCCAGATGTATAGCCCCCGTGCCACACATTGATGCTGGAGCACAGGATGCTCTCCACTGCACACCTGTAGAAGGAGGTGAGGACTGAGCTTCCCAGACCAGCTCGTCTCAGCTGCCTGAGGAAGTAGTCTCTGATGAGCTTTCTTGATCAGGCTGGTAGTGTTGTTGCCCCAGCTGAGGTTCTCATTCAGGTGCACACCCAAGTACAGTATTTGTAATTGAAGACCACTTCCACCGCAGATCCTTCTATGTTCAGGGTGGGTGGGAGGATGCTCCGTCTGAAATGATGCTCCGTCTGAAATGAAGTCTGAAATGTTTGTCACTACTTAATTTTAAGCTAATATGTGAGTAAGAGTTGTTTTTCTTCTCAGAGAGGAGCCTGCAGATGCACGGAAGAGCAACTGATAACTACAAGGCCTTCAAGGTCTACAAGCTGGAAAGCCGAGTTCGTCTTGACCTCACCTTTTAAGCGTGTATTATAAAGCACTTCCTGCCTCACTGCCCAGCGTGGATTCTCACTGACGAGGCTCTAACCATGTAATTTTTGTACATCCGTGAAAGCCTTTTTGTGACCATCTACCCTTCCCCTGTAAGTAAAAGACCAGTTAAAAATCTTCTCGTGTCCTCAGAGTGGCTTTTTTGAGTAAGTAGATTATGAAAGGATATTTATTTATCCAGCAGTCACCTCGGAGCAGTTTACTTGGAACCATAAACCGAGCTGAGTGGAGGTGGGTACCAGCAGCGGAGTGGCCCTTAACTGATGTAGAACCGATGAGTGTAGACAGTGGCAAGGATCCAAAATAGACATGGCGGTGGTTATCTTGGATTTTGACTTGGCAACCCATTTTTCAAAAATAATCTTTCTTACGCCTAGATGTAGCCACACACAAAAAAAGGAAGTTATAACCTCACCTTTTTTTTTATATTATCATGTTCAGAACATGCTTGGATTGAGGGAAGTATTCCAATTCCCCTTCGCTCCATGACGTGAGGCAACAAACTTGTTTCCCATAAAATGTATTTAAAAAAAACTTGATAAAACATCCCTCATCATAATATCTATTTATATTTGTAGTATTTGTTCTCTTTGGGACACAAAATCCATGATCCGTCTAATTAAGTCAACATGAACACAAGTGGGACAAAGGCATGTCAGAGGACATTACCAGCCCTGTCAAACTAAAGTAACACCCACCATCCTCAGCCCAACCCTTCCTCCCCTCTCCACTGTAAACATTCACCCAGCCAGGACCCAGGAACACCCCTCCCAGTCCTGGTGTCGCCCCTTCTCTCACCCCACCGAGCGTCGGTGCAAAACATAAACAGCTTCTTAATTTAAGGAATGGCCCAGCTCCAACTCGGGTGTCTGGGGTATTGTGGAAAACCTAGTGAAGTGAATGTACTGTATGAGGGGAGGCGAGGGGCGGCGGGTGTTCATCCACTGTATGTGTTTCATCTGGCCTGACACCTCAGCTGATGCCATGATCTTCGAGGGTATGAGTTATTAAAACTATCTCAGAATGGGATGCACGTTGTAAGCAGATATTTTAAAACCTGCCTCAACAAATAATTACTTCAGTTATCAATACTTGGCACTGACGGTTGGTTCTTCACCCCAAGACTCAACGATGGCGAGTTGAACAGAGCATTTCTGTGTTCTGTTTTAATCAGCAGATTAGATGGTGGTCCCTCCTCCCTGATGTGCCTGTTGCACATGTTGATTAGTCATTAATTGGCAGCTTGCTTTATTTGGGAGCAGCAGCGTAAAGCGGGGCTAAAGGAGAGGGTCTGATGTCATGCCGGGAGAGGCTGAATAGCACCAGTCTAAAAGAAAGCCCTTTTGGAAAAGTGGACAGAGCCTAATTGGATGAGGATTTAATTCGAGAGTGGCTCTTGTGCAATGGCACACATGAATGGACGAGACTCGGGAGCAGAGGGGCTTGTGCATGAGCTGGTTGCAAGGGTGCATGTTCGGAGCAATGTTAGGATTTTCCCTTCCTGTAGCCCTATATCAAGGGGTGAAAACGCTGAGCTGCCAGAAGCATTACTAAGTCTGTCCGAGTGTCATGGTTGCAATATATGCACCAAAACAAACCATGAAACTCAAATAACACAAACCTTGTTCTGGAAAAATGTACCCAAAATTAGACAGGCCTTCCATTTATATCCAGTTAAAAAGGAAGTGAAACAGAAGGACTTGAAATTACTTACCGGTACTCTTAGGAATGCTAACAAACTTGGCTGGATTAAGAAAAAACATCACCAGTGAACCAAACTGAGCCTCATTGTCTTTCTGAGGCCATAAAGTGAAGTTGAAACGTGAAACTCTTGCATATGCATTTAAATATACTCGGAGCAAAAGAAAGAGAGCAGAAGAGACAGTCTAGACATTTTAAAGGAGTTTCTGTTAAAATTTTCAAAACAGATCAAACTAAAGGGATCTTATGCTGAGAAACGACAAGAGTTGTACACATTTCGGTCAAACCTTGGAAAAAAACTTACAGGTAAGTGGTATTTCCTGCAATATTGCAGGATCTCATGTGATCTGTTAGCTCTCAAAGCACATGCTGGGGAGGACTTCCAGCTACTACCACACACAACTTTAGCTCAGTTACTGCAAAACTGAGTCATGAACAGACAGAAAGTGCAGACACAGGCTAAAGCATGTTGTTTGCCTTCCTCCTTAAGGCAAAAGAACGGATATATATATATAGTTACATTTATAGGGGAAATTTTTAAGTTTATGTGGAAACTATGGCTACGTTCACACTGCAGGCAAATCCGACCCAAATCCGATTTTTTTTTGCCCCATCTGACCCATATCCAATTTTTTTATGACAGTCTGAACGCGACAAATCCGATTTTTTCAAATCCGACCCAGGCCGTTTCAGTATGTGGTGTTAAATCAGATATATATCTGATGTTTTCAAAGCGACTGCAGTGTGAACGCTCATGTGACTTACATCTGACTTTTGCATCACCGATGTGAGACCGAAGCATCCACACACCCCTCTGAACGGAGGTAGCAGCCACAGCTCCAAAAATCGCCATCACTAAAAATTTTGCTCGCTTTCTTCTCAGTTTTCTTTTGCCTTTAATCATTTGGATGTTTAGCTTTCCCCGATTGGACAACAACTTCAAAATTACCGAACACACACTGAAAACTGTCGCGTCCATGTTTACTTCCGCAAACACAGGGTGCTGCGTGTCACGTCACATTCTGAGACACGTTTTCTTCAGCGCATGCGGGTCGCTTCTGCAATGTAGATCGTTCACACTGGAGTCTGATGCAGGTCGCATTTAAAATGTAGTGTGAACGTTCACACCAAAATAGGGCTGAACGATTAATCGCATTTGCGATGATCTCGCAATATGTTAAAACGCAATTCTCTAATCGCACAGGCTGCGGTTTGACTGGTCACATGACTTGGTAGTGAGCCGAGCAGCGGAGCAACCGAGCAGGCAGGGAGGGGGAGAACACCGCGCACTCCAACACAGTTGCTTCAGGCTCGACAGAAGTCATAAAAGTTTAAAATTCAGGTAAGTTAGCCCATGTAAACGTGTATCTGATCTTAGAGGCTGAAACACAGAGACAGCGGTAGATAAACAGAGCGCGAGCTGGTCATGTGACCGGGCCTGTTGTTGACGGTGCCCTGTTAGCAGCTAGCTCAGCAAGCTAATGTTCTGCGTGAAAAAGCGCATTCATTATCTGATTTTAAAAAAAACAGTTTTGTCATTAGTGATTTGAATTAATACAGAACCAGTAAAACACACGTTTCGCGCAAGCTGATTTTTTAAAAACTAGCGGTGTTTAATGATTGTTAGCTTAGCTTTAGCATAGCTATTTAGATGAGGTGATGCAATTTTCTCATTATGTGTATTACCAAACCTGGTCGTGATGTCACGACTATTATACTATCCTTTTTATTGTCCGTTTTAAATAAAAATGTTAAAGGGGACCACACATGCAAAATTCACTTTTTAATGTTTTTTTAACTCAACTTTGGGTATGTACTTCATAAAAAAACAGTCCTAAGGCCAAAGAAATGCACCCAGTGGTTTATTTACTCTAAGTAGATTTATTTGTCTGTGATACAAACGGTTCGTTTCTCACTTCCTGCGGTTTGTGACGTCACAAACCGCAGCCACAACCCACCCCAACCTGAGTCCAGCCCCTCACCTAGCAACCCCTGGTTAGGCTCAACCCACTTCTGTATTAAACACATGACTGTTGTTTTTCATGATTTCATCTCATCTTTTGTTTATATGTTCTTAATTTCATGTGTACAGCACTTTGTTGCAGCTGTGTTTTTTTAAATGGCTTTATAAATAAAGTATAATTGTTATTTTTATGTTTTAGTTCAATTTTTAGTGTATTTGCGATCGCTCCCAACGCGCAGCCGGCAGAAATAAAACGAGCAGGCCGCCGGCGTAGGGACCGGCGGCAACGGGACCCTCTTCTGGCGGATGGAGCGGAGCTTCAACTGTACAGCCTCGCTGCAGCCTCGCAGCAGCGAGGACCTTCTCCATACGGATTAATTTACGGGAGACACTTGGTGAACTTTGTGTGTGTCTTGACTGGAACAGCGATAACTCCCAAAATCGCCGCGTGCAACGAGCGGAGCTGGCGAACACCGGAAGAGGAACAAGCTAACATTAGCATCGGATTCGGGTGGTCTAATGCTAAAAGGAGCAGCAAATTGCGGCGCGCTCAGACGGGTTTCGGTAAGTTATCTTAAGCTAGCACTAACAGTAAGTCAAATGAGTAATAAAAAAAGAGCTAATTTTAAAACAACAACACATTACAGATACTGGCTGTTACAGAGGGCGTAAACAGATCTTTGAAGGGCGTGGACTTCAGAACTCAGTATCAGAAACCGGTCGTTCAAAACGAAAGTTAAAAATGGCAGAATTAAAAAGGGTATAATTGATTATCTAAGAATTATTTTGTGTATTAAAATGAATTAATATTGTCAAGATAGCACACAGACATAACATAAAAATTTTAAAGACCAATATGTGGTCCCCTTTAATTATTATGTTCAGTAATGTGAAGCTATTTAGTCATCACGTTTTGCATTCACTTAACGTTGACAAACTGGGAAAAGCTAAAACCTGTACATTGTTTTTAACTAACAAAGTGAGAAGATTTTTCTGGCCCTCAATTTTTGCACGTGTGTAAGTGAGAGTGGAGGATGTGAATGTGTGTATTTATTTTTTATTTTGTATTACAGGACATGCACTAAAGGATGACAGAGTGTCTCTCCCACAGTTGGAAGAAGACGGCAGCAATGACTGAAGAGGGAGCTCAAACTTTCTGAACACAGCCTCATCACTGAATGTCCAACAAGATGGGGATCCAAAGAAATTATTAACAGGGTGCTAGAGCAGCTCAAAGCCATTTCTCAGGTGCTGTCAGGTGACCGTTATGCACGCTCCCTTATCCCAACCTGGCAGGATATTGAGGTGTTGGGAGTCTGTTCACAAGGCTCTGCATCCTGCTGTTACCGACTATAATGTTTACATTATTGTTCCAAGAGTTGTTGTTTTTTTGTTTTGTTTTTTACATCTAAAAGATTTAATAAGAACAGATACTAGTTTATTTTGTGTTCACTAAGTTTGAATTCCCAGAACGGGTTGGTTAAAGCAGATTCTCTTTGTTTTTTGCATTTTATTTTTTTATGATGTTACTGGCTGGAAAGCAGTAAGTTTATTTTTTTTATATAAAATGTTTTATATTTATTTATTAACTGTCATGTGAAGTTCAGACAGTAGTTAGGAAGTTCACTTAACGTGTTTACTATTGTGTTTATGAAACAAGAAAAAATAGACATGGTGAAATGAAAAGTCATACATTTGCTTGCTTTATTGTAATCTCTGCTTTAAATAAATCTGACATTGTTTATTTTAAAACAGATTGATTTATTGCTTCTGTTTGTTGAAAAATACTTGAGAAGGTATTAAAAAATAATCGCATTTTAAATCGAAATCGCAATTTATAGAAAAAAATCGCAATTAGATTTTCCAAAATCGTTCAGCCCTACACCAAAAGATCAGATTTTTTTTAAAATCGGAATTAAGCATTAAGACCTGCAGTTTGAATGTAGCCTATGAGCAGTCAGAGCCTTACCTGCAGATAGCTCTTTGAAGGACCTCAGTTAATAGCAGATGTTAATTCTGACCAGACTGACGTGCAGCTAAGAACACTGTGAATGTATATGGTTGGGATTTTTTTTTTCCCTTCTTTTTAAGATGGCAGCAATCCACTTTGGTGTTGGCGCTGCTCAGACTAGCAATTAGCTGGTCTAAATTAAACAACTGGTATGTTGATGTCCCCCATCACTGAAGGATTATTTGAACAGAGAATGTAAGTAAATCTTAATGTTTCTGGTGCAAGATGTTCAAGTGGGTAGGAGTTACACTAAAAACAAAGGGAGGTTGTTTTTTTGTTTTTTTCAGAGGCAGCGCAGAGTGACAGATGCTGGAGAGTGGAGGGAGCAATTTTATCCACCACAAGGGGCAACGTGTGACATGGAGGCTGCACAGCTGCAGAAAGAAAAACTCTGCAGAGAGTGGTGAAAGCTGCACAGAAGTTTGTTGGAGTCAGTCTCACCACCATCACAAACGTCTACACCTCCAGATGCAGGAAGAGAGCTACCTGCATCATGAAAGACCCCACTCACCCAGCACACACACTTTTTGCCCCACTCGCCTCATGAAAGAGTGTCGAACCACTAAACTGAGGAACAGCTTCTACCCTGAGGTTGTTAGACTCATGAATATTGAACCAGGACAATCACTGTGAAAAAATTACATCATGTTGCTGATGATCAGTTTCATGTTGATGTGTTCATTCGTACTCATCTGCTCACACAGACTCATGTGCATACTGCTGTTCGGTGTATTGTTTTTATGTTACTAGTGCTTAGTGTAATGTTTTTCTTCATTCATATCTTAGATCTTATTAACATTTTTCTTTTACATTTTAATATTTTTGTTGGATATAAATGGGACCCTGTGTACATAACATGTGGTGGAATGACAAATAAAGAACCTTGAATCCTTGAATCCAAGGTGGCCATTAATCTTCAGCCACCTCAAATATTTGAGGAAACTTTACTTTTAAACAATATACAAAATAAAAAACAATTTTCTCATATGATAAGGGTGTCCAGTTTAGAAATATAAGAGGGCAGCCATGTTGAATTTTGACCTGGCAACCCAATTTTCAAAAGGAACCTTTCATATACTGTACCTAGATGCAGCCACACATCAAAATGGAAGTTTGTACTTCATGCATTTTTCATGTTATCCAGCTCACAACATGCATGGATGGACGGGTGGATGGTCAGAAGATATTTCTAAATGCCCATTTTCACTCTACAACCGGGGACAAAAATAAAGAGCTGTGTTCAGCAAGTGAGATATTAAAGCTCCGCTGACATCATCTTTTAACTTTCCATAAAATGGCACAACATATATATATATATATATTAAGATTGACCTCTGATCGTTTTTGCTAAAACAATGTGAAATTAATGAAAATTCCTCTCCAAAATAGTTTAAAATTAGCGCCGTTTTGTTACACGGTAAATTCGGGTTTTTCCGGTCACGTGATTGTGACGTCAGACACAGATCTCTGCTCCAACAGCACATTTAATACAATGGAGAAAGATCCAAACACGTCCGTCGAATTTAGCCATTTAAAACTTTAGATTTGAGCGATTTGGCTTTAGTTCGTGAAGAAGAAGTTATTCATGAAGCGAACAGCAGATGTCAGCAAAGCCATCGTGATTCCTCTTACAGTGCTCTGTAAGAGGAATCACAATGGCTTTGCTGACATCTGCTGTTCGCTTTTTGAATGTGAAACCTCTCCTGAAAAAAAAGGCAGCACGGACAAAAGAAACCATGCTGTTTGATTTTTGATCACTCAAAATAACTTCTTCTTCACGAACTGGAGCCAAATCGCTAAAATCTAAAGTTTTAAATGGCTAAATTCGATGGATGCGTTTGTATCTTTATTCATTGTATTAAATGTGCCGTTGGAGCAGAGCTCTGTATGTAACGTCACAATCACGTGACCGGAAAAACCCGAATTTACCGTGTAAATAAACGGCGCTAATTTTAAACTATTTTGGAGAGGAATTTTCATTAATTTCACATTGTTTTAGCAAAAACGATCAGAGGTCAATCTTAATATATATATATATGTTGTGCCATTTTATGGAAAGTTAAAAGATGATGTCAGTGGAGCTTTAACAGTCCTTAACCTTTCCACAGAACTTCAAAGTGTGTGAATATCTCTTTAAGAGACATTACCTGAATAATTGCTCTGAGATTTTTACCATTACAGGTTCACTATGTAATTTCTGGAGAACGCTGGGACTTAGAAAAATTTTCATCAGGTAAAAGCATTCTGCTCCCTCCCCCTCTGAGCCATATAGGACTCTGAGGGGGAGCCACAGTCCGTTCTCTGTTGAACTCGAGTTCTGCAGCTCTGCCTCCTGCTGAATGTCCGCTCGGAGCGCTTCAATATTCTGTGATTATATGTTAATAAAACGTTTTAAAAAATATAATAAAACCTTGGAGCACTTGTCCAACAACACAAAAACCAGCAGAAATCAGCAGAGGTTCACGAAGCCACGTTGGACATGATTTAATTCGCTCGTGACTTCCTCATGTCTGTCAGTGCAGGTCTGGTATCTCTAGAATGCTCTGCCCCCACTTAGGGCTGAAACAACGAATCGATAAAATCGATAAAAATCGATTTTTAAAAGTGTTGGCAACGAATTTCATCATCGATTCGTTGTGTCGCGCGATTATGCATCTTTCACGGCGCCGCGGAGCTGTTTTGTTCACCGGTAAAGCTTTGTCAAAGCTGGCTGAGCCTGGCTGAATAAAGTTTGAAAAAAAAAAAAAAAACTGCAGCGTCAGCGTGCTGCGCCTGCGCGTGTGTGGCTTCTGAACTGAGCGAGGAGGGAGGAGGAAACAGCAGAGACTGTTTTCAAAGTCTATTTTACAATGACCGACGCGACGCAGAGAAAACTGTAAATAAGTCCTACAACGTGTGGGAGTTCGACGCTTCATAAAGATAAAAAAGCTTTAAAAAGTGACGACGCGACACGAGATAACCACGCAGATGAAATGTAAACATGACGGGCTTCACCACCGTGTGAATGAAGGAAGAGCAGCAGGTAATTCAAAACATATTTGTTCTGTTTCAAAGAGAGAAAACGTGATGCCAGTGTCTCTGGCAGCTGAAGCTGCTTGTTTCTTAGCTGTGACAGAGAATGTGTGTGTTTTTATTTTTAATGTAACGAAACAAGCAGTGTTTAAATGTGTTTTATAAATAAATCTAACACAAAGATGGTGATAATTTAATGATTTAGCTTCAACTTTTAATTTGCTGGCAAAGTCTGAAGTCACTGCATTGTATGGAAGGATGAATTGCATTTAAACAGGAATTACAGTAATTTATTCATCTACTCAAGTGTGTGTAATTAGTATTTTATATTTGTGTGTGTGTGTGTGTGTGTGTGTGTGTGTGCTTGTGTGTTTAACCAAGTGAAACAAGGCATTTCTTGAGTTACTGTAAATTATGATATAATACATATAAACTCTCTCTCATTCCAGAAAACAACAATGACAGCCTTCATGATGGACAGACATCATGCACACCACCACAGCAAGCAGCAGAGACTGAAAGATCCTTACATGAACGTCACTGACATGAGGCCTCTGTCGATGGTTGAAGACGAAGACTTCACTTTTAACCCAGGTTACAATGATCCACACTTGTAATGGTAAATGGACTGTACTGTACTTATATAGCACCTTTCTATCTAATTGATACTCAAAGTGCTTTACATTGTTTATAGTAGTGTAAAGCACTACATGTCCTCATTTACCCATTCATACAGCACTCTACTAGATTACAAAGAACAAATCATTCTAAAGAGACAAATCCGAGCTTTAGCTCACATTCATACACCAATGGGGCACAAACATGGGGTTCAGTGTCTTGCCCATGGACACTTAGGCATGTGACTGCTGGTGGATTCCAAGCCCCAACTCTTGCATTGGAGGACGACTGCTCTAACAACTCAGCCACAGCTGCCCCATCCAGGTTAAAACAATCCACACCTTTAATCCAGGTTACACTTGTCCCTCAAAAACACATTTTACAAAGTAGCTACATTTTGTGCAGGTATAAATCATACATTTGTATATATGTTTGTGTACATTTATTTTTTATTGAAGCTGACTAACTTTATTTTTTAATTATTCAATATTTTACTAACAGAATAGTCAAGTAGCAACCTGTTTTTTGTGCGATTTGATATGTCAGTCAAATTTTGGAATAAAGAGGTGATAATTAAAACTTGTTTCCTTTTTTTTTTTTTTTTGCCGATTCATCGATGAATCGAAAAAATAATCGGCCGATTAATCGATTATTGAAATAATCGTTAGTTGCAGCCCTACCCCCACTACATGTTCTGTCTCTGTGCTGCGAAGTTCTGTGATTATATGTTAATAAAATGTTTGAAAAAATATAATAAAACCATGGAGCACTTGTCCAACAACACAAAAACCAGCAGAAATCAGCAGAGGTTCATGCAGCCACGTTGGACATGATTTAATTCGCTCGTGACTTCCTCATGTCTGTCAGTGCAGGTCTGGTATCTCTGGAATGCTCCGCCTCCTGCTGCATGTCCTGTCTCTGCGCTGCGAAGTTCTGTGATTATATGTTAATAAAACGTTCTAAAAAATATAATAAAACCATGAATCACTCACTCGTCCAACAACACAAAAACACCCTGAAATCAGCAGAGCTTCACCAGCCACTTTGGACATGATTTAATTCGCTCGTGAGTCGTGACAAATCCATTTCCTCATTCCTGTCAGTGAAGGATGAAGCGATCACTTGACTTTTGGCAAAAAAACAAAATAAAAGTCCAGCTCTGGGATGAAGAAGGGATATTTAATACATTTGTGTCACATACAAATCAGTCCTGCATCGCTTTGCAATCCTTTGAATGAGAACGTGCGCGGCGCTGGGGCTGGGACAGGCGGGGGCGTGGGTTGGGGCGTGACAAACAACTCTGTTTTTATTGGCTGGTCATTGTCCGGGTCACTCTGTGTTTTTAGTGTTTTTATAAATGCTGATAGAGAAGCAAGGGGACTATAGTTTTTTTCAGAGATTACTTTGTCTAACATCAGTCTGTCAGTAGATAGTGACAGAGTGAAGAAATATGTTAAAAATATATTGTTAGAAAAGTTACAGACTGCATTACAAAGTTACATAGTGCAGCTTTAAGAAATGAGTTTTAATAAAGAGGCAGTTTTGTTTTCAAACTGTACGGTACATGTAATGAAGTCAACGAGTTGTGTTTTGTTTCCAAGTTGCAGAGACACAGATCAACAGGAGCAGAGGGGAAACCGTGTCTTTATGGGGGGGGGGGGGTCATTTCATTTCATTATCAGCACTTTATCTGTACACACCTGGGTCTGTACTGTAGTCTCTCAGGTGTTCAGTTACTCAGAATAAAAGGCAACATTCTTGACCCTTATCCACATTTGGATCAACACCAAGTGCTGAGAAACTGAAGCCGCTGCAGTCGAGCAAGCGTTGCATCACCGCAGGTCCCAACTGGAAAGTGGTGAGAGCCGCCTTTGTACAGGTCCATATTTACAGTATCGAGGCGAAGGCGCAAGAACGTCCTCTCTTTGAAATGACGTTGGATTATAAGTGATTAATCTGTAGCGGAGTTACAGACTGCAGCAGGATCTGTCCTGAAACAAACTCTGGGATCTGGATCTGCTTTTAAATCCAGATCCAAGCGCGGAGACATGAATGGAGCTGCAGGGTCCAGGTTCATCGTGTCATGACTTCAGTCGGAGGGTATTAACAGCGTATAAACCCGGTCTAACCGCTGCTGAATGACTGCGCGCTGACGCAAGGCCTGCTGGAACGCTGCCTGGAGCACGAGCTGCTCTTTTAGCTGCAGCAACAGCTGAGAACGGACCTCTGGCCCCGTTACCTCAGAGAATCATCATCATCTTCAATGTCCAAACAAGGACAGCAGTAACGTTAATGTATGCATGTTGGGATAAACATTTAATCATAAAAGCCAAAAGAGCTGAGATCAAAGTCAAGCGTCAAAGTCTGAAATCAAAGGATCCGAGTGTGTGAATACAGGATTGCTTTAAGTGGGGGTTATTGTGTAATTCAGTGCCGTTTGTGGCCTCGTCAGCCTCCTGACAGCCTGCAGACGAGCAGAGATCAGGTCCCATCACGCCTGAGCTGAAGCAGCAGGACGGAGGAATCGCAGCTCAGTCTGTTCTGTGATACCATAAAAACAACTGGAGAGTAAATATTAGACCTGCTTGTTGAAGAAGAGGCTAATTATTAAGACGGATGTGCGTAATCAATCACGTTGTATTGTGCCCTGGTGCAATGGCAATGTCAATAAAGATATATTCTATTCTATTCTATTTTATTGTAGTAGTTGACTGATATGAAACTCTGTATAGAGTGGTGGTGCAGAGGTTAGAGAAGGTGGGTCTGTGATCGGAAAATGGCCGGTTCAACTCCCAGTACCGACATCAAACTGTGGGTGAAAAAGGTGAAGCACCCACACCCTTATTTGCCCCACTCTGGGCCCTTGATCAAGGCCCTTAACCCCCACCATCTGCTCCCCCAAGCGCTCTAGATAGCAGCTCTCTGCTCCACACAGAGGGATGTGGTAGCTCGGTGGTCTGTGGTAGCATCAGGAAGGGCATCCGGCGTAAAAATAATTGCCTGATGAGGGGAGACGCCGAAAGAAGAAGAAAAATATTAATAAAAAGAAAATTATATATATACATATATACACAAACGCACACACATATCATGCTCAAAACATGGACAGACAGATGGATGGAGGGTATTTCTAATTCCTCCTCTTTGCTCTGTTACGGGGAACAAAAAAAATTGGCTTTTAAGGAGCAGACAGTGAAGAGGCAGCTTGTTCCACATTTTATGCACTGCTACAGTAAAAACACTCAGAAACACTCTTCGTGCGACCAGTTCGCTGTGGCGACCCCTAACGCAGGGAATAAAGCCAAAAGAAGAAGAAAGAAAACAGTAAAAACACTCAGAGTTTGCTCTTTGTTTTTGGAAGCCTTAGGAGCAGCTGGTCAGCTGATCTGAAGGAGCAGGTGGCGGTGTAAAGCTAGATTCATACTTGACGCGTCGCGCAGCGCGCGAGGGTGCGCGCTCCAAAAGTGACGCAATTTCACAGTCCCCGCCCCTGCGCGTTGGCCCCGCGCAGGGGATTAGCGCGTGCCGTGCACCTCTGAATTTTTGAAACTCCGCAAGCCCTGCGCGCGCGCGGTGGGCGCTACGATTTGATTGACAGGTCCTCACCGACAGCCTTTTTTCATTCATTCAACCTTTATTTTAGCCTTCACCCTCTTCACGCCGGAGCCTGCAGCTGTTTGCGCCGCTGTGGTCGTGGAGACGGAGTCGCGACGCATGGAGGAATGTTTTGTGACACAAAATGTATTAAATTATCCTTCATTCCTGATCTGGAGTCGGACTTTTCTTTTGTTTTTTCGCCAAAAGTCACGTGATCGCTTTCTCCTCCGCTGACTCCATGCATTAAAACCGCAAATAAAGACAACAGTTCAGCACGCGAGCAGAAAGCTATTTGTTTTTGTTGTGTGACGTCAAACAGTTCTTCTTCTACGGTAGATTTCTTCTTCTACACCTTTCTTGCAACATATGCACAGGTTTTAGAGGGTACTGCCTCCTGCTGGTCCGTAAAAGAACAGCACTTTGCCATGCGCCGCCGTGCGTCAACTATAAACACAGAGGCGACACTGTAAACGCATTTCGCCGCACGGCACAGTGCACGCGCAGCGCGCGCGCTCCAGCCTGCGGACCAAAGCGCGAGTCTAACTCAGCCTTAAGGGCATAGCAGCTCAGAAAGGTAAAGTTGGGCAACAATGCTCCCGTACCTCACCCACTGCTCCAGAGCCGACAGCAGAATGTTCTACTCCACAATGACAAATCAGCAGTAAGATCCGAAAACACAAAAATGACACCATGACTGGAATCAGGAGCTGAAAAGATCTATTAGAAACTTTTTTTAAAGGGTTGACTCTGTGCTGGTTCTGAAACTAGACTGGAACATCTCAAGAATAGCATCATGGGCTTTGGAACGTTTGGAAATGGGTCTGACATGTGCAGGACTTGTAGGATCCAGTCCAGTTTTCTTTAAGCAAAGCTTACATCATCACATGCTCAAAGTGATCCAGGACCACACCAGACTGAGAAGTTCCAGAACAAATGGTCCCAAAGCTGGGAAAAAAAAAAAAACTTTTTAAAAAGTTGAGAAAAATCAACATCGCTTGAAAAAAAAAACTTTTTAAAAAGTTGAGAAAAATCAACATCGCTTGGAGAACCTGGAGCTTCAGATGACCGATGATCACTTGAAGAAAGGACAAAGACATGTTCAGACCTGTCCAGAACTGCACAGGCAGGGACACCAACTGAGGAGGTGAGATTCGGGCCCGTCGCAATACATTTTGCTGGGCGATTAATCGTCTCATAAATTATTGCGATAAACAATAATATTGTTTGAAATTTGACAATATTTAGTAATTACTGTACTGTATTGTCAAATTTAAGAAGAATTTTTTTTTCTTTTTTTTTTGAGTCAGTGAAAAGCCCCGGAGTTTAGCTTTTTTGTCATCCAGTGTCAGTAGAAAGAGAGACACACAAAGAAATTATAAAGCCAATAAATGAAAATGAGGTTGATAATTTTCCTTTATCGTGCAATTAATTGATTTATTGTTTTTTGCAACAGGCCTACCTGATCGGACAGGTTTTATCAACAAAACAGAGGAGAACGTTTTCACAAAATGTTTGGGAATGTTGAGGACCAAGTCAGTAGGTTTAAACAGGGCCTGCTTTAAGACTACAGTATTTGGCAGAGTGTCTATGACTGACTTGCAGGTGGAGTGAAACAAGAAGATCCTGCTTGTTGTTGCAGAGGACCTGTGGAGTGACAGCTCTGATGAAAAACAGCAGAGAACTGAGCAGCAGAGGAAGGGTTGTGATGCACTGGCAGCATCTGGTTTGACCATACTCTTAGCAAAAGGAACCTTAAACAACGCACACATGTGAGGTGATCAAATGTGAGGAGCTACTGCCATCATCTGTGTTCAACAGCTTTCAGTTTAGTTTATTCAACTGGTTCTACTGTGTAATGTACCACAATCTAATCAGCCTCCAAAGTGCAATGCAGATTTTAACCTTACTATTTTATATTTATCTGAGATTGTATAGTTGTGTATGTTGTCCTGAAAAGCCAATGGCTACAAACTTTTTAAACATTACTGACTCTTAATCTTGTGCACTTTATGTCTGGCTGGCTCCACACAAGAGTTTGGACGTACACTAAGTTTGGTTTTATTTTATGGTTTGTCTGTTGTTTGTTTTCAAAGCTCTGAATGGACTTGCTCCTCTGTACATCTCAGAACTTTTGAAAGCCCATCAGCCCGGCAGAGATTTACGCTCTGCCAGTCAACACCTGCTGGAGGTGCCTCGCTCAAGGTACAAACAATGGGGAGACCGGTCATTTTCTGTTGCCGGCCCAAAAGCCTGGAACAGCCTCCCCCTTGAGCTGCGTGCCACCTCTGATCTGACTCTGTTCAAAACCAGACTGAAGACCCACTTGTTCAAAAAAGCTTTCAGTGTGTAAAAAAGCTTTCAGTGTGTAACTTTTATTACTTTTGGTAGTTTAGTATGTAGCATTTTTTATTTCCATTGCCTTTTTATTTCCACTTGCTCAAATAAGCTTCCAGTGTGTAACTTTTATTACTTCTGGTATTTTAATATGTAACATTTTTTAATTTCCATTGCCTTTTTATTTCCACTTGTTCAAAAAAGCTTTCAGCGTGTAACTTTTATTACTTGTGTTATTTTAGTATGTAGCATTTTTTATTTCCATTGCTTCTTTTATTGCTGTTGTTTCTTATTCTATTTTCATTGATTTATTGTTCCAGTTTATTCATCTTTTTATCCTGTTAAGCACCTTGGTCAATGCAAGGCATTGTAGGAAGGTGCTATACAAATAAAGTTTATTATTATTATTATTATTA
>JBBPBX010066130.1:5005-19756 GCA_038048925.1 Garcialebias charrua | reverse complement strand
ACGACATATATATATATATATAGACACAACGACATATGGTGGGCGGATGCGGGATTCGAACCTCCAACCTTCCAATCGGGGGTCGACTGCCATTACCATATAAAATATATATAAAAGATGTTGTGTTTTCTGATCACTGCCTTCTTGTGTTTGAAATGTCTTTGCTCTGTCATGATTTCAACCCTTTTGCTCCAAAATGTAATTCTTGTTATTTTAGCTAATCTGCTGCCCCATTTAGCCCCACTGGCAACAATTGTTGCCAAAGTGTATCACTGTCATTTTCCACTCAGTAAAAAAATCTCAAATGTTTTAATGCAACATTTTCTACCTATAAACTAGTAGACAACTTAGACAAAGGTTTTGATTTAAAAAAAAAATTCCAAGTGCTTCCTGTTGCATGACATCACATGCTTCCTGGGCCATCTGGCTGAAGACATGGAATATGCAAATCGTCCTGGAAAAAGGTAATTTTCACAACATTTCTTATGGTTTTCCCCCATACATTTTTATAATTATTTAATCTTTCAAGTCTCTACAGTAACACTCTCCACTAAAATTGTACCTAGGATAAATGTTTTTTTGTTCATGGGTGTCTTTTTGTAAGTGGCAACAAAAGTTGCCAATGGGCACATAGCTTGTCGCTAACTACAGGAAGACACTGTCTGCAGGATTGCACCTAATTTTCTTATTTCAAATTGTAAAATGATGTGCAATGTCTTATTTTAGTCTTCTAAGGATACTCTTCCTAGTAATGACAACAGCATGGTCACTGTGGTGTCAAACATGGAAAGGGAGTTCATCGCGGTGGCAAGGCTCCGGGGGTGGATGAGATTCGTCCCGAGTTCCTTAGGGCTCTGGATGTTGTGGGGTTGTGTTGGCTTACGTGACTCTGCAATATCGCGTGGACATCGGGGGCAGTTCCCTTGGATTGGCAGACTGGGGTGGTGGTTCCCCTATTCAAAAAGGGGGACCGTAGGGTGTGTTCCAACTATAGGGGGATCACACTCTTAAGCCTCCCTGGTAAGGTCTATTCAGGGGTTCTGGAGAGGAGGGTCCGTCGGATAGTCGAACCTCGGATTCAGGAGGAGCAGTGTGGTTTTCGTCCTGGTCGTGGAACACTAGACCAGCTCTACACCCTCAGCAGGGTCCTGGAGGGTGCGTGGGAGTTTGCCCAACCAGTTTACATGTGCTTTGTGGACTTGGAAAAGGCATTCGACCGCGTCCCTCGGGGGGTTCTGTGGGGGGTACTCCGGGAGTATGGGGTACCAGGCCCTTTGATATGGGCTGTTAGGTCCCTGTACGACCGGTGTCAGAGCTTGGTCCGCATCGCTGGCAGTAAGTCAGGCTCGTTTCCGGTGAGAGTTGGACTCCGCCAAGGTTGCCCTTTGTCACCGATTCTGTTCATAACTTTTATGGACAGAATTTCTAGGCGCAGCCAAGGTGTTGAGAGGATCCGTTTTGGTGGCCTTGGAATCGCTTCTCTGTTTTTTGCAGATGATGTGGTCCTATTGGCTTCATCAGTTCGTGATCTACAGCTTTCGCTGGAGCGGTTTGCAGCTGAATGTGATGCGGCCGGGATGAGGATCAGTTCCTCCAAATCCGAGGCCATGGTCTTGAGCCGGAAAAGGGTAGCATGCCTTCTCCAGGTCGGGGAGGAGGTCCTTCCCCAAGTGGAGGAGTTTAAGTATCTCGGGGTCTTGTTCACGAATGAGGGAAAACTGGAGCGTGAGATCGATAGGCGGATAGGTGCAGCGTCCGCAGTGAAGCGGGCGCTGTACCGGTCTGTCGTGGTGAAGAGAGAGCTGAGTCAAAAGGCAAAGCTCTCAATTTACCGATCGATCTACGTTCCCACCCTCATCTATGGTCATGAGCTTTGGGTTATGACCGAAAGAACGAGATCTCGGATACAAGCGGCTGAAATGAGTTTTCTCCGCAGGGTGGCTGGACTCTCCCTTAGAGATAGGGTGAGAAGCTCAGTCATCCGGGAGGGACTCGGAGTAGAGCCGCTGCTTCTCCACATCGAGAGGAGCCAGTTGAGGTGGCTCGGGCATCTGGTTAGGATGCCTCCTGGACGCCTCCCTGGTGAGGTGTTCCGGGCATGTCCCACCGGGAGGAGACCCAGAGGAAGACCCAGGACACGCTGGAGGGACTATGTTTCTCGGCTGGCCTGGGAACGCCTTGGGATTCCCCCAGAGGAGCTGCTCCAAGTGGCTGGGGAGAGGGAAGTCTGGGCCTCCCTACTTAGGCTGCTACCCCCGCGACCCGACCCCGGATAAGCGGAAGAAAATGGATGGATGGATGGATGGAAGTTACAAAATTCGAGTCTACAGACGAATAAATTAGGAATAAAAAAACTGTTCAAATTGTTTGTTGTTTGGAATTTTATACAGGAGAAACCTGAGGCTCCAACTTTTTGTTATTATTTATTCTGACTACATTATTATTTTGTTATTACTATATTATTATTAGTTCTCTGTTATGAACAGGTGACAGTTGACCTAGTGACAAGCTGTGTGACTACTGGCAACAATTGTTGCCAGTCATAAAAATGACATTTTCTTCAAATCAAAATACAGAATGATGAAAATAAATACATAACATGATTCAGAAGGACCCAACTGATAAAATGATATGCCTTTCAATTCTGAAAAAAATTTGGGCTTAAATGGGAACAGGTTGAACATTAAATCTCAGTTAACACAAGCTAATCATAAACAATAAGCCTGCGCTAAATCGTGTTCGAGCCGTGAACACAAACAGTTAGCACAGGCTGTAGCTAAACTATCGAGGTGCAGAAGAACACGTCTTCATACCGAATGCTAATAAATAATTTAAAAGACATCAGTCTGTTCTGTACTTACACTAGCGTCATCTGCAGAACTTTGACGAATAGATGGAACAGCACCTTCCTTAAGCAGAAGTTTTTGTGCAAATCTGGCCTGGTACTGTTGGTAGTTGAGAAATGAGTCTGTTGTGAAATGTGCTGCGCAAACTACAACTTTCTGCGGTAATGTCGCCGGGACATTGCCATTAAAAATAAAATTAAGCCACGCATCTCTGCTCTCTGAGACTGGAAGAGTGTGTATCGACACATGTTGTGTAATGCAGCCAACAACGCAACATCGAACTTTAGGAGCCATTGTGCTGAGATGAACTATTCTTCTTCTTCTCCCTTTGATTTATGGCGGATCGCAATCAACTGTTAGGTGCATACCGCCACCTACTGTGCAGGCTGAGATGAACTCAGGAACCGCGTGGGTGGAGCATCACCAGGGGTTGCTAGATGATGGGCCAGGACAAAGGTTGGGATGGGTTGTGGCTATGGGTTGTGGCTACGTCACAAACCGTAGGAAGTGGAAACGAAGTGTTTCTATCAAAGATAAATGGTGCAATTTTTTGGCCTTAGGACTGTTTTTTTATGAAGTAAATACCCAAAGTTGAGTAAAAAAAAACATTAAAAAGTGAATTTTGAATATGTGGTCCCCTTTAAATCATTAAAAGCCCTTTATTTAATGCCTATTTGCCATTTCTGACTGATATGCCTCTCAACTTTTAGAAGTCTCTGTTTGTGAAAAAAAACCTTCAGCTGACTGCAAGTGGGAACTGGTGAGTTTGTTTTGTTCTTTGTTTGTTTCTGGAGCTAGCATGCTAATGCTAGCCTTTATTTAATTTTCATTCATTCATTCAACCTTTATTTATACAGGCTAGCCTCTTATACTTATAATACTTATATTATTGTATTACCATTCCTGACTGATATGCCTCTCAACGTTTAGATGGCTCTGTTTGTGAAAAAAAAAAGCCTTCAGCTGACTACAAGTGGGAACTGGTGAGTTTGTTTTGTTCTTTGTTTGTTTGTGGAGTTAGCATGCTAGTGCTAGCCCCCAGGTTATTGTATTGGACTCTGATGACTACATTTATATGAATTTGCTTATAAAAAATATCAAACATTAATAATTTTATATACTAAATGTCACTGATGGTGTTTTACTATTTCTTAACACTGTATTGATCTGGAGAATGAAAACAAAGCCTCTTGCAAGTAACTAGCTCCTATTAACATTGAAACATTTAAGGTGCATGTATATGGTGAAATGCTACATATGCTAAGGTGCATTAGGATCTTTAATATTAGGAACATTTAAGAGAACCGGTACAAAAAATGAGCTTGATTCTATTTATATTATGAAATTTTATTACTACAATAATGATGACGGACGGCCGTGGCAGCCGACGCCCGATCGGAAGGTTGGAGGTTCGAATCCCGCTTCCCCCCACCATGTGTCGTTGTGTCCCTGGGCAAGACACTTAACCCCGAGTTGCTCCCGGTAGGTCTGGATGGTGCCTTGCATGGCAGGCTACCGGTGTATGAATGTGTGTATGAATGAGTGGATGGCTGGTACTGTAAAGCGCTTTGGGGCTCCTCAAAGGGGGCTGGAAAGCGCTATTTATGCCCCTTTTCCACCGGTCGGCTCGGGTCGGATGTTACGTCATATGTGCGTCGCAGAGACCCCCTTTCATCCTTTCCCACCGGATATTCCGAGCGGAGCCGCGCGAGATTTCCTGAGATTTTCGGGCTGGTTTCAGAGGGGTACTGAAGCGAGCTCACCCGCTCCGGAAGTAGGAAGGAGGAGACGAGAGCTGTTTTCACGGAAGCGAGGGACGCGATCACTGCAGGACTTTTACATGATAAACACGGTAAAAACAATTATTATTTTTTAAATTTATAGCAAAGATGGGTCTTCAGCTGAACGTGTCCTTAATAAAATCACGTACTGCTCAAAACTGCACGATTTTAAAAAGTAGTTTCGCCACGAGCAACACGCGGCGCGCGGGCGGCTTTATGTCTTTAAATGTAGCTCAATGAACAGATATAAAATATATTTCATAGCTGACTTTAATAGTACGAGGGCTCCTGAGCTTAACCACGCTTTAATATTGTCACGTATGGTCAAATGTGCTGCATTTAAAGTAGTTTCGCTTTGACTTTTTCCAAAACCTGTGTTTGCACAACGAAAATAAATTATAAAAATTCGAATTTTATTTCAAATAACTCCAACAGGATACATTTCGTATATGAACATGTTGTGATCACACTAGATTTTTTTGAAAAATATCAGCTATGTGGTTTTTGATAGAATTGATAATATGTGATACAAAGTAGAAAATAATGGACGTAGGTTGACACATTTATGTCTATAAAACATTGAATTTTATTTCAAATAACTCCAACAGGATACATTTCGTATATGAACATGTTGTGATCACACTAGATTTTTTTGAAAAATATCAGCTTTGTGGTTTTTGATAGAATTGATAATATGTGATACAAAGTAGAAAATAATGGACGTAGGTTGACACATTTATGTCTATAAAACATTGAATTTTATTTCAAATAACTCCAACAGGATACATTTCGTATATGAACATGTTGTGATCACACTAGATTTTTTTGAAAAATATCAGCTATGTGGTTTTTGATAGAATTGATAATATGTGATACAAAGTAGAAAATAATGGACGTAGGTTGACACATTTATGTCTATAAAACATTGAATTTTATTTCAAATAACTCCAACAGGATACATTTCGTATATGAACATGTTGTGATCACACTAGATTTTTTTGAAAAATATCAGCTATGTGGTTTTTGATAGAATTGATAATATGTGATACAAAGTCTTTATTGTGTTCTTCTTCTAGTGGTGGCTAGTACTGTAGTAAATAGCTTGAGGAACACTACTGCCACCATGTGGTAAGACGAGTAGGATTCTGGACCCCGCCCACAGAAGGGGTACAAAAAAGCTGTGGAAACAGAACATAGATGTGACCCGACCCGAACTGAGCCGACCTGAGCCGATCCAACCCGAGCCGAGCCGAGCGGTGGAAAAGAGGCATTAGTAAGCTCCATTTACCATAACAGAATGTAATAGAAGTAGTCCAAAAATTGAAAAGTGGAAGCAGTCCACTCCCATTCTCTCTTCACACCGATGCCTCAAACATGGTGAAGATGAACCATGTTTTATTAATGATAGTTATATACAAATGGATACACGCCTGATATATACAAATGAATACAGTATCAAACTTACTTTACAGTATACAAACATATGCACAAATGTTTAAAAAATTAAACAGTTTATACAGCAAACCCTCGACCTACGTCACCCGCGACCTACGGCAACTCAGACTTACGATTTTATCATATTTAATAAAAATATGATTAAAAAATAAAAATTATTGTTGTTTTTTTTGTGTGTGTTTAAATGTTATTAATTTCATGTGTATAGCACTTTGTTGCAGCTGTGGTTGTTTTAAATGGCTTTATAAATAAAGTATAATTATTAATATTTCGTTTTTATTACAATTTGATCGTATTTACGCAACTTCCGGTCGTTTCCGGTCGCCATTTTACAATTGTCTACTGCGGTCAATGGAGCTCTAGACGCTCCTGTCAGCTGGCTTTAGAGGACCGTGTGTCCGTTCAGGGTTGCCTCATACGGATAAATTTGCTGGAAACACTCGGTCAACTCTGTGGACGTCTCAGGCCCGGAGGAGCAGCCGCCGATCGCTCCAACAACGCCGCCCGACATGCTAACGACAGCAGCTAACAGAGCAGCTAACACAGGCGAAGACACCGAGCCGACATGCCGCGGAGGGGCCATCTGCGGCCGGGAGCTCGCCGCAAATGTCCGCCTGGCAGTCGGGGGACACCGAGCTAACGCGGAGATACAAAGCCGACAGCCTTTTTGAATGAACTGACATGCTAACCATGCTGCTAATGGCGGGGCCTAACCGTAGCTAACGCCGAGCTTGTTTTGGATGGAGGATATCGCGGAGAAACGGCTTTCAGTAAGTTTTTTTTTTTCTGGCTCCAAATGTATGAAGTTAAGAAGCTAACAGTCCTTCTTTTAAACAGTTTTGACCACGTGTGTGCGTGTGGAGCGTAAGGAAGCTGGGGGAGCTCGGACGCGAGCTGATGCTAAAAGACGAAGGCAGGCTTTGACCAGCTCAAAGTAAGACATTATATTTTTTATTTATTGTACAGTACTGTATTCATTTACTGTACAGTTCTGTGCATGTTCATGGCCTAGTATGTCTGCTTGTTCAGTCTCATGCCATTAAATATGTGTGCGGCGCTCCGTTAGCGGTATAGCCGCGACCTATGTCAGAAACGCGGACCTACGACAGGCAGGTGTTTTTGGTCCGCGAGGTACGACAACATTGACCTAAGTCACACACGTAGGTCCCAATCCCTGACGTAACTCGAGGGCTTCCTGTATATGATTTATTAAAGTAATTTCAAAAGGTAGTTAGGATATGATGCAAAATCCTAAAGATAAAATATTTGTTCCCATTTATTTCCCACTATACATGACCTATGTGCCTCTGGTGAACTCAGATCATAAAACTTTTAACTCCTTTTGGCAGACTAAGCATGTCTATGGATGAGCTTCATGAGGAATGTGTGACTGCAGCACCTCACCACAGAAGCTCAGGAGAAGGTGGCAGTCCAAGGAAACAGCAGAGAGGTGGATCAAGTCTTCAGGCAGCTGACCTCACCAACATCCAGCTGTTGCATTCCTTTGTCTTTATCCCATCTTCCACTAGATTTCCATCCATCCATCCATCTTCTTCCGCTTATCCGGGGTCGGGTCGCGGGGGTAGCAGCCTAAGTAGGGAGGCCCAGACTTCCCTCTCCCCAGCCACTTGGAGCAGTTCCTCCGGGGGAATCCCAAGGCGTTCCCAGGCCAGCCGAGAAACATAGTCCCTCCAGCGCGTCCTGGGTCTTCCTCTGGGTCTCCTCCCGGTGGGACATGCCCGGAACACCTCACCAGGGAGGCGTCCAGGAGGCATCCTAACCAGATGCCCGAGCCACCTCAACTGGCTCCTCTCGATGTGGAGAAGCAGCGGCTCTACTCCACTTCCTACTCCACTCTACTTCCACTAGATTTGTGGA
The DNA here is from genome assembly GCA_038048925.1 of Garcialebias charrua. Taxonomy (NCBI): domain Eukaryota; kingdom Metazoa; phylum Chordata; class Actinopteri; order Cyprinodontiformes; family Rivulidae; genus Garcialebias; species Garcialebias charrua. The sequence continues at coordinate 11,796 of JBBPBX010066130.1, read as the reverse complement.
AATGATTTTCTCCCATGAAAAATAAGTGGACTGATGTGTGAAATAAATGTTCTTCTGAACTAATTAGAAATGAGCTCATTGTCAATCTAAATTATGAAATGTCTTGCTCAGAGTTTTACTCTTGGGTTCTGAAAAACAAACCACTCTTTACTGTATAGCACGAGCTCTACACAAATACAAATGGAAGAAACAGGTTGACTCCACGATCATCTAAATGATTAGGATTTTTTGTAGCTTTGTAAAGTTTTAAAGTTTTGCAATTGTTATTATTAATAAAAATTACAAAACTACTACAGGCATTAACAATTTGCTCACAGACTCATGTTCGTGCTGCTGTTCAGCATATGGTTTTGTATTATTAGTGCTTAGTGTGTATTTAGTTATCAACAAAGTCCATGCCCATTATCATTTTTAGTTATAATTTTTCTTAGTTCATATATTGGATTTTATTACAGTTTTTCTTTTACATTTTATTGCTGGATGTAACTGGGAACTAGTGTACATAATTTAGTTCCACCACATGTGGTACAAACAACAATAAACTCTGAATACTACAAAAAAGAGCAAGAATTTTCCACAAGCCAAGGGTTTAGTACCAATTTTATTTTATTTTTTTACGTTTTAACCCTTCGATGCATAAGTGGGGTCAAAAATGACCCAGAGGGTTGTTATTCTTCAAAATCTCTGAAATTAAAAGTTTTTACTCTTCCATATTCCAGGTATTCCTCATAAAACATGTTTGTGACTTCAAGCCATTTGATTTTTTTTAAATGTTTTTATACATTTTCAGAAATTGCAGTTTTTGTGTCACTACCCCAGTTTTTCATAAGTGGGGTCAAAAATGACCCCAAGCATTTCCTATAGAATCTAAGGGTTTGCTTTGGGAACTTTTGAGTCTTACCAACTGTGACTGTCAAGATACATTTTCTGTCTCATTTACACATCTGATACCTGCAGTCTCACCACTAGGAGGTCAGTTTGACACAGTACCATACATGTATTATCTTCATTTACCAACTCCATGACTTTACTGTGATATAATATCATGTTGGTCAACAAAGTAGACACTCTTAGCTAACTACAAAATAATGTTAGTACTTAAGCTAGCTAACATTACACTAGCTTAGTAAGCCAGCTGATATTACTGGATTTGTTGTGTAGAAACTCACTGTATTCATAATTCCTTGTAACAAATGCAAACCTGTTGGATAACCTATTATATATTATTATATATATATTATATTATATATATATATATTATTTTAAAAATCTGTATGCCTCTTTTATGATTGTCTATTGTTGTTGCTGTTGTCCATTGTTGTCATAGTCCTTTGTTGAAACCAGGTCTCATGTTTGTCTGTTTTATGTTTTCTCATCTAAACTATCATGGCTATTTGGAGGACAGCGATACCCGAAGACCTTGCTCGAGATATGATCCTGAACGGATGGGATGAAGAACCCATCAGTGGTACTGACTCGGGATCTGGCATCTTGAATGTAGAGGATACAGATTATTGTCCACCTGGACATGTCAGGCTGTCTGGAAACCAACCTGCCTCTGCTGAACTAGATCATTCAGACATGGAGGAGTCCTCTGAGACCTCCAAAGAGGGAATGGATATTGTGTCCAACAGAATGAGCCACAAGGGCTCTTACTAGGCAGAGTTATCTCCCACTCAGGCTAAAACACCAAGCCACAATTTACTGAGAAGTCTGTTAGGGTCTGCACCTGGGTTTAGCACCATCTCTCAATAGATGCAAGAAAGCTGTTTATCACTGATAGTTTATTAGAAGGGCAGCACGGTGGAGCAACTGGTAGAGCTGCTGCCTTTCAGCCGAGCAGGTCCCTGGTTCAAATCTCGGTCCGGGGACTTTCTGGGTGGAGTTTGCATGTTCTCTCCGTGCATGCGTGGGTTTCCTCCGGTTACTCCGGTTTCCTCCCCCAGGACCAAAAACTTGCATGTTAGGCTGATTGGTAACTCTGAATTGTCTCTAAGTGTGAGTGAGAGAGGGAATGGTTGTTTGTCTCCATGCGGCCCTGTGATGGACTTGCGACCCGTCCAGTGTGTACACTGCCCCACGCACAGTGATTGCTGGAAATGGGCACCGGAGACCCCCTGTGACCCAAAAACGGAAGAAGTGGATATAAGATAATGGATGGATAGTATTAGAAGAGGTGTTGAAATGAACAAACATGGAGGGAAGAAGAGTCTCAACAAGCAGAGGAAAAGAGTGGAAAAATCTAAGCAAAGAAGAGCTCATGGCCTTCATTGGAGTAACCATTCTTGCAGGAAGTGAGAAGAACTGGAATGTACCAATGTGTGTGCTCTTTGGGAGTCTTCTACATAACCCAAGGTACCCTGAACCTACCAACTGACATCACTGAAGCAACTGGAAGATGTGGAGTGACAAACGTTACAAACAAGTAACAGGAGAGAGGCACAGAGAGCCAACAGAAGAGAAAGAGGTGCCAGATGTGTCCAAGAAACAAGGATCGCAAAGCCACCAATTGGTGCAGGAAATGCAGCACTCCAGTGTGCAATGGTCACAGCCAAAAGCAAATAGTTTGTGACAACTGCACACAGTGAATAGAGAAAATGTTTGTGTTGGCACATGTGAGTGTACATTGTTCTGGTCAGATGTTCATTCTCTTTTTTGTCCTTCAGACAGATGGACCCCTCCCTGGGCTGCCACCTTACCATGGTGGAGGGGTTTGAGTGTCCCAATGATCCTAGGAGCTATGCTGTCAGGGGCTTTATGCCCCTAGTAGGGTCACCCAAGGCAGACAGGTCCTAGGTGAGGGACGAGACAAAGCGCAGCCCACAAGACCCCTTATGATGAATAATATAAATGGAAACAATGTTCCCTCGCCCGGACGCGGGTCACCGGGGCCCCACTCTGGAGCCAGGCCCGGAGGAGGGGCACGTTGGCGAGCGCCTGGTGGCCGGGCTTTCACCCATGGAGCTCGGCCGGGCACAGCCCGAAGAGGAGACGTGGGTCCCCCTTCCCATAGGCTCACCACCTGTGGGAGGGGCCAAAGGGGTCGGGTGCATTGTGGAATGGGTGGTGGCCGAGGGCGGGGACCCTGGCGGTCTGATCCTCGGCTACAGAAGCTGGCCATTGGGACATGGAATGTCACCTCTCTGGTGGGGAAGGAGCCTGAGCTAGTGTGTGAGGTTGAGAGGTTCCGGCTAGAAATAGTCGGACTCACCTCAACGCATGGCTCTGGCTCTGGAACCAGTTTCCTTGAGAGGGGTTGGACACTCTTCCACTCTGGAGTTGCCCCTGGTGAGAGGCGCCGAGCAGGAGTGGGCATACTTGTTGCCCCCCATCTTGGTGCCTGTACGTTGGGGTTCACCCCGGTGAACGAGAGGGTAGCCTCCCTTCGCCTACGTGTGGGGGGACGGGCTCTGACTGTTGTTTGTGCCTATGCGCCGAACGGCAGCGCAGATTACCCACCCTTTTTGGAGTCCTTGGAGGGGGTATTGGAGGGTGCGCCTCCTGGGGACTCCCTTGTTCTGCTGGGGGACTTCAACGCTCACGTGGGCAATGACAGTGAGACCTGGAGGGGTGTGGTTGGGAGGAACGGCCCCCCTGATCTGAACCCGAGTGGTGTTCTGTTGTTGGACTTCTGTGCTCGTCATGGATTGTCCATAACGAACACCATGTTCAGGCATAAGGGTGTCCATATGTGCTCTTGGCACCAGGACACCCTAGGTCGTAGTTCAATGATCGACTTTGTTGTCGTCTCATCTGATCTGCGGCCGCATGTCCTGGACACTCGGGTGAAGAGAGGGGCGGAGCTGTCAACTGACCACTACCTGGTGGTGAGTTGGCTCCGATGGTGGGGGAGGATGCCGGTCAGACCTGGCAGACCCAAACGTATTGTGAGGGTCTGCTGGGAACGTCTGGCAGAGTCTCCCGTAAGACGGAGCTTTAACTCCCACCTCCGGGAGAGCTTTGAACACGTTCCGAGGGAGGCGGGGGACATTGAGCCCGAGTGGGCCATGTTTCGCGCCTCTATTGTCGAGGCAGCTTATCGGAGTTGTGGCCGCAAGGTTGTTGGTGCCTGTCGTGGTGGCAACCCTCGAACCCGGTGGTGGACACCGGCGGTGAGGGATGCTGTCAAGCTGAAGAAGGAGTCCTATTGGGCCTTTTTGGCCTGTGGGACCCCGGAAGCAGCAGATAGGTACCGGCAGTCCAAGCGGCATGCGGCTCGGGTGGTTGCTGAGGCAAAAACTCGGGCGTGGGAGGAGTTCGGAGAGGCCATGGAGAATGACTTCCGTACGGCTTCGAGGCGATTCTGGTCCACCATCCGGCGTCTCAGGGGGGGAAAGCGGTACGCGACCAACACCATTTATGGTGGGGATGGCGTGCTGTTGACCTCAACTCGGGATGTTGTGAGTCGGTGGGCGGAATACTTCGAAGACCTCCTCAATCCTACTGGCACGTCTTCCACTGAGGAAGCGGAGCCTGGGGACTTTGGGTCGGGCTCTCCAATCTCTGGTGCTGAGGTCGCCGAGGTGGTTAAAAAGCTCCGCGGTGGCAAGGCTCCGGGGGTGGATGAGATTCGTCCTGAGTTCCTTAGGGCTCTGGATGTTGTGGGGTTGTGTTGGCTTACGCGACTCTGCAATATCGCGTGGACATCGGGGGCAGTTCCCTTGGATTGGCAGACTGGGGTGGTGGTTCCCCTATTCAAAAAGGGGGACCGTAGGGTGTGTTCCAACTATAGAGGGATCACACTCTTAAGCCTCCCTGGTAAGGTCTATTCAGGGGTTCTGGAGAGGAGGGTCCGTCGGATAGTCGAACCTCGGATTCAGGAGGAGCAGTGTGGTTTTCGTCCTGGTCGTGGAACACTAGACCAGCTCTACACCCTCAACAGGGTCCTGGAGGGTGCGTGGGAGTTTGCCCAACCAGTTTACATGTGCTTTGTAGACTTGGAAAAGGCATTCGACCGCGTCCCTCGGGGGGTTCTGTGGCGGGTACTCCGGGAGTATGGGGTACCAGGCCCATTGATATGGGCTGTTAGGTCCCTGTACGACCGGTGTCAGAGCTTGGTCCGCATTGCCGGCAGTAAGTCAGGCTCGTTTCCGGTGAGAGTTGGACTCCGCCAAGGTTGCCCTTTGTCACCGATTCTGTTTATAACTTTTATGGACAGAATTTCTAGGCGCAGCCAAGGTGTTGAGAGGATCCGTTTTGGTGGCCTTAGAATCGCTTCTCTGTTTTTTGCAGATGATGTGGTCCTATTGGCTTCATCAGCTCGTGATCTACAGCTTTCGCTGGAGCGGTTTGCAGCTGAATGTGATGCGGCCGGGATGAGGATCAGTTCCTCCAAATCCGAGGCCATGGTCTTGAGCCGGAAAAGGGTAGCATGCCCTCTCCGGGTCGGGGAGGAGGTCCTGCCCCAAGTGGAGGAGTTTAAGTATCTCGGGATCTTGTTCACGAATGAGGGAAAACTGGAGCGTGAGATCGATAGGCGGATAGGTGCAGCGTCCGCAGTGAAGCGGGCGCTGTACCGGTCTGTCGTGGTGAAGAGAGAGCTGAGTCAAAAGGCAAAGCTCTCAATTTACCGATCGATCTACGTTCCCACCCTCATCTATGGTCATGAGCTTTGGGTTATGACCGAAAGAACAAGATCTCGGATACAAGCGGCTGAAATGAGTTTTCTCCGCAGGGTGGCTGGACTCTCCCTTAGAGATAGGGTGAGAAGCTCAGTCATCCGGGAGGGACTCGGAGTAGAGCCGCTGCTTCTCCACATCGAGAGGAGCCAGTTGAGGTGGCTCGGGCATCTGGTTAGGATGCCTCCTGGACGCCTCCCTGGTGAGGTGTTCCGGGCATGTCCCACCGGGAGGAGACCCAGAGGAAGACCCAGGATACGCTGGAGGGACTATGTTTCTCGGCTGGCCTGGGAACGCCTTGGGATTCCCCCAGAGGAGCTGCTCCAAGTGGCTGGGGAGAGGGAAGTCTGGGCCTCCCTACTTAGGCTGCTACCCCCGCGACCCGACCCCGGATAAGCGGAAGAAAATGGATGGATGGATGGATGGACAGATGGACATTCTAGCAATAATTTTTGAAGATTTTTGATTTTATTTCATGTGAATTTTTTTAAATAAAAAGTTATGAATAAGCATGTTAAATGTAAAATCAGTCTTTTGTTGACCCAAATGCAAAGTTAATAAATATGCCGGTAATTGCCTTTAACCAAAATTAAAGACATAATTTAAATTAATTGCAAAAACACATTGATTCTAATTGGGGTCATTTTTGACCCCACTCATGGAAGAATGCAGGTATTGGTCGTTCATGCATCCAAGGGTTAAAGAAGTATTTGGACACCCAGCTATCAAACCATTGCAATAGTCCAGTCTAGACATGACAAATGCATGAACCAGTTTTTCTGCATCATTTTTAGATAAGAGGTTTCTAATTTTAGTGACATTACGCAGGTGAAGGAAGGTGGTTCTAGAAACGTTTTTAATGTGGGGGATAAAAGACATGTCCTGATCAAAAATAACACCAAGATTTTTAACATTAGAACTGGAGACCAGATTAATGCCATCTAAGTAGGGTGAAAGACTGAAAAAATAATTCTTAAGATGCTCAGGTCCAAAAACTAAAACTTCAGTCTTGTCTGTGTTCAAAATCAGAAAATTTAGGGTCATCCAGGTTTTTTGTCTTTAAAAACATGCTTGTAGTCTAAGTAGCTGATTGGACAAATTCATGACAAACTTAATTGTGTATCAAGTTTAAAAAGTGTTTTTTTCCTTCCTCTGAGGTAGTACGTATTTCAT
>JBBPBX010066129.1:0-12562 GCA_038048925.1 Garcialebias charrua | reverse complement strand
CGTTGTTAAAACTGTACATCCAATCCCCCCTTTTTTTGTTGTTGTTTTAAGTCTTATTGTATGAGAGACCTTGGGCTTCATGAAAATGTTCAGTTTGAAAAAAAAAAAAGTGCATTTCTTAGCTGAGGTAAAAACACCCACAGATCAGTGGGAAGTCACCTCCTATGCTGACCTTTTAGTTTTCACCAGACTTTCTTATAGCACAGTTTCCTTGGAAACCACAAAGAAAGAAAAAAAAGAATAAAACTTTTTTATTGTACATGTGATAAAAAGATCCAGACATTGATATGACTATTCTAAGTTGCTTGCTCTGTTCTCCTCATTTCTTCCGTTTCTCTCCCTATTCCAGGCTGCTCCCAACGGGAAAAAGGGCCTTCGTGCGTGAAAAGTGAAACTGGGTTAATACCAGTAAGCTGTGTTCACAAGAGGGAACAGCTATGCATACAAAACCTCAAGAAGTATGGGGTGTGTATCTGCAAAAAAGGAGAGCGATGGAACAAGCCCAGCTACGCATACAAAACTCGTCTAAGCTGACATCTGGGCCAGCTTGACGCTTTTCCTGAAAACTCCTCCTCAAACAACATAGTTGCAGTTAAAACCAGATTTGGATAAATATACAATGAACAAACGGTAGCAACAGTAATGTAATGTAAAGACGAGATAGGGATACTTTCAACATTGTGCAAACCTGTCATTTATGACTGAAGTCTAAACTTATAAAAAGTATATTTGTATACTAAATATTAACCATTTTAGGTTGTATCTCTTTAAAAATACCTCATTCATGCAACAACATCAAAAAGGTCAGTTTTGAAGGGCAGCATGAAGCGAGGCAAATGACAGAGAGGGAAAAAAAGTCACATTCACAAGGTAAATGTTGACATGAAATTCAGAAGCTCATGCCTCCACTTTATTTCTCCATTGCTTCAATCAATACCTCAACACTCATTAGCTAGAGGTGAGCCAGATGTTTGCTTTATATTGAGAGAAACAGCAAGAAAAAAAAAAGGAGTGCACAATTGGGAGACTGAAAAAGAGAGGACAGCCCATTGAAGCTTCAAACCGCAAGGTTATACTAATTAAAGTCTTAATAAAAACAGACAAACAGTGACCAGTTTCCTATTACATTATCTGCAAAAGAAGAACCCATTATTGGGTTATTACATTTGTTTATTGTTTATTGTTTAAGGAAATTATACCACTGCTGTTCATTGTTCTTTAGTTTTAGCAGGTCGCTTTCGTAAATGAGCCCTTGAGGTTCAAAAGATTTACCTGACTAAATAAAGGTTGAATGAATGAAAAAAAAGAATTAAAGTTTGTTGTGGATTTGGATTGCCTTCAATAAAATGGTTAAGCACAAAAAGGGAGCTGGTGCCTATAAAACTGCCTGTTGAAAACCTTTCTGACTTAACAAAAGCAACACAGTAAGATGAGGGAAAAAAGTATTCATAGTACTTATGTACAAGTGACTGAGCACACAAACTAAATAAAGTAACTTAGTTTTGAACTGTAGACCACAGGGTGGCAGTACAAGCTACATTTCTTGCAATGTCATAAGTATGGTAGAATTAATGTTTTTCTTTATTATGAAACATTTAAAAATAAAAATAATGAAGATATTTTCTCAAGTACTTATATTTCTAGTGTTGTGTATGATATCAAATCTTGGAAGATGCCAACATGCTGACAAAGATGCCAAATACACTTTTTATATTTGTAATTATTATTTTTTTTTTTTTTACAATTTTCAATAACAATTTTTCTATTCACATCTGCTTGCTAAATGCATAATAAAACTGGCAATTGAACCCAATATCTAAATAGCTTTAGATAACTTTAAATAACTTTTTAAATTGGTAGGAAACGGTTGATTAGTTGTAGTTTCATCCATCTCACTTTAGCCTAAAGGAAAAAGCTTGAATGTTTTCCTATAAGTGTCTCTTTTTCATAGACTCAAACAAATGACATTTTAGTCTTGGCTTTTGAGCTTTTGCAGACTTTAAGTTTGATTAAATAGCCAAAGGCATAGGGAGTTTCAAATACTTACAAAGGAGAAATTCCTTCATGTGCACAGTATATGCACACAAATACATACAGAAACTGTCCTTATTTAAGTCTTCTTAATATTAACTCTCAGCAGATGGTAAGATAAACTTTTAGGTTTTAAATTATTCTCTGATTTTTATTATTTTCTGTATGACTTTTCAACACATCTTTTGAAACCCATGCTCCCTTTTCACCTCCTCACCATTCTCTTCACACCTGCTTGTACCTTCTGACTCTATCCTGCTCTCTCTGACTTCCTGCTTGTCTTCCTTCTGTAATTAGAATGATCACACTATCTCTCCCTGCCATGTTACAGAGACCATTTAGGCTTCTTGCTATTCAAATGAGCAATGTGACTCATGGCCTACTTCCTCTATTTCCCTTTCCCATGGGAATAAAACTGTCCAGAAACAGTTCAGGACACTCTGACTGGCAACGCCTGGAGCAAAAACAAGGGAGGAATGATCGCTGCATTGGAAAGAGAGCCGGCAAGTTCTGGCTCAGACCAACTTCTCTGTCTCACTTTTGCCACGTACCACGCAACGGTTGGGTTTTTTCTCCAATACGTTTTCAAAAGAAACCACGTCTTCAACTTTAACAGCATGCTCCTATTTTAGAATGTGCAATAAAAAATACCATTAGCATTTTTGTCATTCATCCCTCCATCCATCTATCCATCTATCCATATAGATAAACTGAATTGTATTGAATCCATTATATTTACTCGCTTCTTCCTTTTTGGGTCGTGGGGGGTTACTGGTGCCCATATCCAGCAGTCACAGGTCTTCAGTCCATCACAGGGACACAATAAATGAGACAAACAATCATTCACTCTCTCACTCACACCTAGGGACAGTTTAGAGTTACCAATCAGCCTAACATGCACTGTTTTTATCTTTGGGAGGAAACTTTAGTACCCAGAGAAAACTCACACATGCATAGAGAGAACATGCACACTCCACCCAGAAAGGGCTGGGATTTGAACTAGCGACCTGCTCGCTGAGAGGCAACAGCTCTACCAACAGAGCCACCATGCCGCCATCTTTTCTTATAATAGTTGGAGCATACACCTATACCAGTATTAATTTCTTAGATGCTGTTTTATTTTAACTTCTAAATACAGTATTTTCTGGTGTATAGGTCGCACCTGTGTATAGGTCGCACTGTCCAATTATCACCAATAGATTGGAAAAATCCCTAGATAGGTCGCACTGGTGTATAGGTCGCACCTACGTTTAGCTCTGCTGCAAATGTCTGTCACAGGAGCACACAGCAAGGCTTTTAAGAAGATTAACACTTAACAACAATTATTTGTTTGATAAAAATTATAGCAAATATGTGTCTGAGCTGAACTTTTCCTTAATAAATGAACATAATTGTGAAATGAGCTGGATTTTAAAATTTGTTTTGCCGAAAGTAATAACAAGCCATATATAGGTCGCACCGGTGTATAGGTCGCAGGCCTTGAAAAAACCATAAAAAGGTGCGACCTATAGACCGGAAAATACGGGTACTTGAGTTGTATGTGTCAAAAAGGCATTTTACATATCTGCATGTTGTCATCTGCAGAAGGCCCTGCTGGGCTCCTGTAGGCTGGTACAGATGACAGCATTTCCACACACAGACCTTACAGCTGATCAGATGGTTAAATGGACTGAGAATCATGACTTTAGCTCTAAAGTACCAGTTAAATCACATTAAATTAAACTAAAAGTGAGAAAACCATGCAATACTTCCTTAAAAAAATTCCTAAATGAAAGGTTGGACTATCTTGTCTAATATTTGTCATTTTACACCTTCATTCATCTAACCTTGTACTATGTAGCCAAAACAAATTTTAAAACTCATTGTGAAGCAACGCCTCATTACTAATCTTGTGTACTGTATATTTCTAACAGTCTATTTTTTTGCACTGCTCTCCTGGCACAGTGTCAGACAAGAGATACTTTTGTGGGGCATCAAAGCCGAAGACCTACTTGGAAAAATTTCTCAGTCTTGCAATGAATCTTAACCTCACTCTTGTCTTACGTACAGAGAGAACCATTTCTCAAGGGACATAATAAGTCTCCTGCAGCATGGGGAGGTATTTTTCAGTTTGGAGTTGACATTAACTGGTGTTGTTGGGGGCTGATTGTTCACACCACAGGCCATACTTTACAGAGCTTCTCACTTGTGTACCAGCATCAATCTGCCGCTGCTCTATGCTGTGCATGTGGAGTGGGAAAAACAGATCTGTGTGAACGTGTGTGTGCTGAAATGTTTACATCAAAGGGAGATCAGCGAGGAGATAAAATGCAAACACTTTGGCTCAATAATATTATTTAAAAAAATAGTTGCATAGACTGCACTGCAGTAAATTGTATAACAGAAGTAGAAATAAGCATGTGAGCAGTAAAAAAAAAAAAAAAACTACAATAAAAACAATAAAACTAATACAACAAAGTTCTGTCAGGTTATCCGGACAGTTTCTTTTGTTTTGTTGAGACGTTTTGTCCTTCATCTAAAAGGACTTCATCAGTCTGAGGAGCCACAGACAAACTGAGGCTGCACCCACATAAGCCGTTTTCGCATTGGCCAGCCCTCCCCGGCTCTCCCAGCTTCTAACCCGGGTTTGGCGTATTCGCATTTACCTTTTCCGCCCGTGATCCACCCTTGTTCTGGAACCATCTTCACCGTGGTTCTATCGGGCCCAGCCCCACGGACCCCGTTTGACGTCATGTACTGCTCACATTTGATTCGTTGTTTGCAGCAGGGGCGGGACTCATTCAAACAACCTCAGCGCGAGGGTTGAATTTCATTCAAATTTAACTACAGAAACGAGAAACCCCTAAAACAATTGTTAGCTGAATTAGTTTTTCTGAGTTAAATTTTTGTTAATAACTGATCACAAATCAGCTTATGTTACAACGTAAATAACAACGAAGCGCGGACCCATTTCCGCCTTTCAGCGCGACTTGAATGTCATTAAAATCAATAACTAATATTGTCTAACTGTTGCGCGCAGCCAGGGTTTTAAAATATAACTAATAATCTCTAACTTCTACGTGCAGCTAAAATGTTAAGAGGAGTGATTCCTATATGGGTAAGGTGGACACCTGAAAATCCAGTCTGCTGTTTAGCTCAACGCGTTAGAGCACTCTCATTTGACCAGGAGAAGTGGGTTCGCTTCCCGCCTGGGACAAAGTTATTTTACTTTTTTTATTTTTTATTGGAGTAAATAAAAAGGAGTGTGTTAACCAAACAAACTCCTTTTTATTTAAAAGAAAATGTGAATAAAGAAAAAAAAGTAAAATAACTTTGTCCCAGGCGGGAAGCGAACCCGCTTCTCCTGGTCAAAACGAGAGTGCTCTAACGCGTTGAGCTAAACAGCGGACTGGATTTTCATGTGTCCACCTTACCCATATAGGAATCACTCCTCTTAACATTTTAGCTGCACGTAGAAGTTAGAGATTATTAGTTATATTTTAAAACCCTGGCTGCGCGCAACAGTTAGACAATATTAGTTATTGTTTAATGACATTCAGGTCGCGCTGAAAGGCGGAAATGGGTGTGCGCTTCGTGTTATTTACGTTGTAACATAAGCTGATTTGTGATCAGTTATTAACAAAAATTTAACTCAGAAACACTAATATATATATATCCAGCTAACAATTTTTTTTTAGTGGAGTCTCCTCTCTTAAAACACGAACACTCCACCCACGTGAAGAGAGCACCCCACCCACTTCCAGAGAACTGCCCACCCACTTCAAGGCGGCTCTGCGGCAAATGCGTAATGAACGCGGGTGGCCCAGAGCCACCCAGGGGCGGCCCGGGGCATTGAGGGCTGGCCAATACGAAAACGGCTATAGTGAGCCAACCAGTTTTCTGGTGATAAGGTGGTTTCTGGGGGCCGCCCTCTCCCCCGTCGACTCCTCTGAGGCAGCCATAGCCAAAGTGGGTGACGCTGCTTGTGGGACTCAGTTTGTTTGTGGCTCCTCAGAGTGATGACGTTCTTTGGATGAAGGACGAAACGTCTCAACAAAAAATAAATAAACCGACCAGATGAGCTGACTGAACTTTGTTGGAATTTCTAACTGCATGAACTTTGAAGTAAAACTACAGTAATCACTGAAAACAGGAAATGAAGCCCATATTTGTGAGTAAATAGCGTATCTGTTGAAGAGGTGAGATCTTACCTGTGACACTTTGCGCACCACATCTTCACTGATCACCAGTCCCTGAAGGAACGAGCGTGCCGCCACAAACGTATGCGTGACTTGTATTGTCGTTTTATGGGGCGTGTCTCCAAAAGGTCGTAGTGTTTCAATTTGCTTTGACACACAGTCCAGGTAATCTTCACCTGTAAATTGATAGACACATTTATTAAGATTTTTTTTTTAGGAAGAAAATTCGAATGATGCCATTAAATAATTACGTTCTGATTTTAGTTTGATATAAATGATCATTTCACATCCTTTTTAAAGCACTTCAAAGACATTGTCACAAATAGGAACATGCTTATGAGCCCAATTTGTCTCAGCCCACTTGAGTAATTTTACTTATTTAGTGGTTTTGCATGTTCACGCTTAAGAAAAGTAGTTTGAAAATGAAAAGCCAATCAATGTGATGTTAATCCTGCGAGCACAGTGGGAGAGTTGTGATTAGCCCATCAGAGCCACGGGAGAGATACTGTTGCCACGTTGCTGTGAAGTGTTTTCCAGCCGTGCACTGAAACAGAGATATTATAAATAAAGTGTGTCTGGTTTATTTTTGTGCTCCCCTGAGGCAGCTGTACTAAATCACACGTTGAGAAAAAAAAAAGAAAAAAAAGGCAAAACTGTTCTGTTTTGCATTGTTTTACTCCAAAAACCTGAAAAACAAGAATGATGTCATGGCATAACACAGACTTAAAATAGGCAACAAAATCTGTCTTAACTGCAGTTTTTCAGTGATTGCTTTGCCAGCATTAAATAAATAAAAATCCATAAAAATCAGAGTGCAGAAAAAAATACAACTGGAAATGAAGTGTTGAAAAAAAAATGACAGTTGTGTATTTGCATATTTTACCACATAAAATCACATTTTAGGAATGAAACATTTAGCCATAAGTTCACTTGTTTCATATTTTGATATTGCACAATCTTACCTATTGAATTTGGCTTGTTTGCTGTATAAAAGAGCTTCTCCATCAGCTTGATCCAAAATTCATTGAGCACCTCTTCCAGGTTGACGTTGGTAGTAGAACCTTTGTAGTAAGCTGACAAATCCTGATATAAGTCGGAGAAAACCTGGGAATTCTCAAAATACACAAGGCCCCACGTTGAAGTGAAAGTTTCCTGAAGGCTGATCAGGGAGCGGTTCAGCAGCTCAAGTGCGTAACCTAAAAAACAAAGAATTATTATTTTTTTAAATCATGGAAATGCATTTGACTCTCACAGCCAGAAACCATACATATTATTTCACTGATCTGCTCTGCATGTGAACTTTGTGGCATTCTGGTAAATATAAAGCTGAGATATTTGACTCTATACATCAAGTATGTGTCTTCTTAGATTTATAAGAGAAACAAGTTAAGTTTTATTTCAACCAATGAATCACACAAACCCTAAGTATAAGAAGTTGGTAACAATAAAGACAACAGGCAAAATCAGAACTGCAAATTAAAATTATTATTCCAATTTTATTCTAAAGTTCTGTAGTTTTTATACTTGCTAGAGGAGTGATGATATAAAATGTAATTCAATGTGAATCAAATTGTAGTCTTAGAAAAGGGCACTGCTTTAAAATATGTTAAAGCTGAAAACATAATCATGTGCAATACAAGGTTCTTGCTAGTGGAGTTGTAGAATTTGGTAGAGGTTTAGATAAAATGTACTGTATTAAGTTTACACCAAATTTAACCAAATTTTACATTGGTTTTATAGATAGCTTTCCAATGATAATACGTTTGTATTTATTTTGTGGGGTATAGCATGAATGAACGAGGCCCCATTGAAAGACATTCTGCTAGGTGCATAACAGTCCAGCACAAGGATACGTGTGGACACCATCCATCTAATCACGCCAACAGTGGAATTCATAAATACGATCAGTAAAAGTGTTGTACATGTGTATTTGTTTATCAGAGACAAAAGCTTTTAGACTCCAATGTTAGCTGTCTTCGTTTTATATTTGTTGAAGCAAATGCATATCTCCCACTGACTTGCATGCCTGTTTTAGACTAAGATCAGCATATGTCAAGAAATGACAGAAGTATATTTTGGTTTAACCTTAAAAATAGCACTACTGTATGTAGAATAGTTTGTGAGGTTACAAAATATTGCAGGTTCTTTCTTGCATCTATCAGAGGTTATTAAATTTTTTTTTTTTTTTTTTTTTTCTTCTTTCGGCTTTATTCCCTGCGTTAGGGGTCGCCACAGCGAACTGGTCGCACGAAGATTTGGCAGTTGTTTTTACGCCGGATGCCCTTCCTGACACAACCACAGACCACCGAGCAACCACAGCCCTCTGTGTGGAGCAGAGAGCTGATATCTAGGGTTCCCGGGGGAGCAGATGGTGGGGGTTAAGGGCCTTGCTCAAGGGCCCAGAGTGGGGCAGATGAGGGTGGATACAAGTGTGACCGCTTCACTTATCCCACCCACATCTTTGATGTTGTCGGTACCGGGGCTTGAACCGGCGACCTTCCGATCACAAGCTCACCTTCTTAACCTTTGCGCCACCACTCCCCATCAGAGGTTATTAAATATTATTATTAAAATGATTATTAAATACCCCCCCCACACACACACACACACACACACACACACACACACACACCAAATATAGGAGGATATGTGGTGGGCATGGTCTCCAGTTACACATATTTGGATGTGCACCTGATTGATAACCTCAGCTGGAGCAACAACACCACCAGCCTGATCAAGAAAGGTCATCAGAGACTCTACTTCCTCAGGCAGCTGAGACAAATTGGTCTGGGAAGCTCAGTCCTCACCTCCTTCTACAGGTTTGCAGTGAAGAGCATCCTGTGCTCCAGAAGCAACGTGTGGCATGGAAGCCGCACATAGAAAGGAAAGCTCTGCAGAGAGTGGTGAAGGCTGCACAAAAGTCTGTAGGAGTCAGTCTCCCCACCATCACAGACATCTACATCTCAGATGTAGGAACAGGGCCACCTGCATCATGAAGGACCCCACTCACCCAGCACACATACGTTTTGCCCCGCTCCCCTCGGACAGAAGGTTGAAAATAATTAAGTGTAGAACCACTAGACTGAGGAACAGCTTATACAGTACCCTGAATTTGTTAGACTCATAAATCCCTAACTACATCTGCCTTATAATCTGTCTGTTTTGCTACTTTGATATCTTTGTTTTAACTTGTTAAAAAAAATCTGTATGCCTCTTTTTTGTTTGTCTATTGTTGATTGTTCAAGGAAAATCTGCTGTTGCTGTTGTCATCATTCTTTAGTTTGTAGACAGGTCTCTCTTGTAAATGAGTCCTCGAGGCTCAATGAGATTAACCTGGGCAAATAAAGGTTGAACGAATCACTGTAAGAAAAAAAAATAAGAAAAAAAAAATCACTGTACTGTACTGTAAGGAGAGCCATAACATCACTCAGCCAAGACCAAAACATCACCATTTTACCAGCGGACAAAGGAAGATGCACAGTAATACTCAACACATCTGACTACCAGGAGAAAATAACCGCTCTACTGAATGACAGTAACACCTATGAGCACCTGAAGAGGGACCCGACTAACACCTTTAAAAAGAAAGTCATTGATTATCTACAAAAACTCGAAAAGGAGAAAACAATCAATCGATCATTGTATTATAGACTGTACCCGGGTGAGGCCACTCCCTGTCTGTATGGACTTCCAAAAATACACAAAGAAGGTACACCTCTCAGACCCATCGTGAGCAGCATGAACTCAGTGACATACAATGTTGCTAAACATCTGGCTGGTATTTTAGCTCCTCTGGTTGGTAACACACCTCATCATATTAAAAACTCCATTGATTTCACCAACAAAGTTCAACATTTGAAGCTGACCCCGGGAGAAACTCTTGTATCATATGATGTGACTTCTCTGTTCACATGCATACCCATTTCTGAAGCAGTAGAAACCGTCAAAAAAAGACTTCTACAGGACAAGGATTTGGACAAAAGGACCAACTTAACCCCAGACCACATCTGCACCCTGCTGGATCTCTGCCTCTCCACCACTTATTTCAAGTTCAATGACAGTTTTTACAGACAGAAGCACGGCTGTGCCATGGGATCTCCAGTGTCACCCATTGTTGCTAATCTTTACATGGAGGAAGTGGAGCAGAGAGCCCTAAACTCCTATGAGGGGACAACTCCAAGCCATTGGTTCAGATACGTGGATGATACCTGTGTCAAAATCCAAGCCAGGGAGGTGGAAGCGTTCACCAGACACATTAACTCTGTTGATAACAACATCAAGTTCACCAGAGAGGATGCTAACGACAATAAGCTGCCTTTTTTGGACTGTTTGGTGCATATGGAGGGAGATGACAGTCTCAACATTGAAGTTTACAGAAAACCAACCCACACAGACCAATATCTCCTGTTTGACTCTCACCATCCACTGGAGCACAAACTTTCTGTCATCAGAACTTTACAGCATCGGGCAGAACACATCCCCACGAAGACAGAAGGGAAGGAAAAGGAACAGAAACACATCAAAAAATCTCTGCAAACATGTGGATATCCCAACTGGGCTTTTGTCAAGTCAGCAAGGAAATCTGTTAAACACAATAATGAACAGAAAAAGTCTAACAGACGGAAAAACATTGTCATTCCTTATGTTGCTGGAGTCTCAGAGAATTTCAGAAGGATTTTCAACAAACACAACATCCCAGTACATTTCAAACCTAGCAGGACTCTCAGACAGAGGTTGGTCCACCCTAAAGACCAAACCCCCACACACAAACAGAGTGGTGTGGTTTATGCAGTCCAGTGCAGCGAAGTCTGCTCAGACCGTTACATCGGAGAAACGAAGCAACCTATCCACAAAAGAATGTCTCAACATAGGAGAGCTACCTCCTCTGGACAAAACTCAGCTGTTCACCTCCACCTCACGGACAAGGGTCACTCATTTGAGGACCAGAATGTTCAAATTTTGGACCGAGAGCACAGATGGTTTGAGAGGGGGGTGAAGGAAGCTTTGTATGTTAAGAGAGAAAAACCTTCTCTTAACAGAGGAGGAGGTCTGAGATTTCAACTTTCTAAGACTTATAACTCAGTTTTGGATTTGATTCCGAAACGTTTTACACTGGATGGGAGCAGGGATGTCTTGTCTGTAAATTAGACTAACAAAGTTTCTCTGAGTAGCCTCTGTTGTTGTTTGGGAGGTGTTTTTTGTCAATTTACATACAGTTTGTGTCTTCTACCAGAGACCTCAAGGGAACCTCCTACTGTTAAGGTGTGATCTTTCAATTTACATGTATGTGTTACAAACCCCCAGGTGTGAGTGTTGTTTTGTTTTGTCAATTTAAATAGAATGGGCATGTTAGGTATTTTGTGGTGTTATTTCAGTTTCCAATTTCATATGTTGGTGCGTGGCTTGTATAAAACTTCTCGTTCTCACAGCTTTCATTCATTCAGAATTGAAAAAGACTTCTGGACAGAAGTCGAAACGTTTTCTGCAACAAATAAAGTCCAGTTGATCCTGTATTGAACGCCTTTTTTGATTTTATCATGTCCTGGACGACTGAGAATCTTCACCAGCATACTGTACTGTAATGACTTTAATTGGTGATATGTAACATTTGTGCTGCTGATTATCTCATGCTGCTGATTATCTCATGCTGCCGATTATCTTATGCTGCTGACTATCTCATGCTGCTGATTATCTCATGCTGCCAGATTCATGCAAACATATCTGCTCACCACAGATTCATGTTCGTGCTGATGCTATTGTGCCGTATTGCTTTACATTTTTAGCATTTAGCGTATATCTTATAGCTTTTAGCATACCGTTTGGCATTTATTTAGCATATATATAGTGTACATCTTGGATACTTATTTAATGCTTCTTTTTATACTTTATATTTTACTATTTTTGAGTATAACTGGGAACCTGTGTACAGAATTTAGTTCCATCTCATGTACCACATGTGATGAGAAGACAATAAAGTTGACTTGAACTTGATTGTTTTTAGTGCTTGGAGTGGGTTGTGAATGACTTTCAGCTATTCAACAAACTGAATTTGGTAAATGTAAAATGCACTAAAGTATAATGCTTTTTTTTGTTTTACATTGGCTATTTAACATATTTAAAAATTAAAACTGACTAGAGTTATAGTAAATTTTGTGTTTGCTAAGATTACTTTGCTGTGGCAACCATCTTGAACAGACTCAATCCAAATGTTAAACAGTGGTTGATTACTTTCTGAAAATTGCAATAAAAGCTTAGTAATTCACGAGATACTTTGGTACAGACAAATGAACACATACCCCCTGCACACACTCACACACACACATACAGTATGCAAAAGTCTTAATGATGCTCCT
>JBBPBX010066128.1:0-19757 GCA_038048925.1 Garcialebias charrua | reverse complement strand
AATCTCTACCTCTCTTTGCATTGCTCTTGTATTCCACAAAATGCTAAACATATGTGATAGTGCTAAAAGTACATCGTTGGACTAAAGCCCATGTTTACATAGTATAGATTGTGAGAAAAGATTACTGGTGCATTTCCAATGAACAAGAATTATTTTTTATTAAGCAAGAAACGCTACAAAGTGATAATTTAGGCAGACATGAGATTGCACGTTCTTAGACAACATGCTAACCTAAATATACCATATTTCCTTTTCCAGTAGCTAAGACAAAAGCCCAGTTTGTGGAGAATGAGGGTATCGATCCCTCTACCTCTCACATGCAAAGCGAGCGCTCTACCATTTGAGCTAATTCCCCTGAAGAAGCAGACAAGAAATTCTAAGGATATAATCCTAACCCTAGTGTGCTTTGAAAGTGTTCAAAATGGATATCAGCATACATATAACCAAATATTTCTGACTTTAGAAAAACAACTCTGATTCAAAAATCTAGAGAGACATTTAACTAAATCTTAGTGCTTTTTCCCTGTCTGAGATGTATGATTCAAATATTTGTAGGCACCTCAGAAGAAGTAAGATGCTTGCAAAATATGGCTTAGACAATACTTATCAGTGAACACCAGAAAGGACACAGTAGACTGTATGCCAGGGGGGGTCGTGACGTACTTACGGTAAAATGCAACCCACATCTGCCACTTCCGGTTCCCATCCACCTCCGTTGTTGTTAGTGTTAGCTCCTAGTAGCAGACAATGACAACGACCCGTAACGGGAAGCGGCTGCACGCTACCGGCACTACAAGTGAGTTCCGTTGTGTCCGCCCACCGGTGGGAACAGCTGTTTCGCGGGTGGGGGGGTTCGGTGAAAATTTATCGCGGCTATCCGTAGGGGGAACGTCGCCATAATTTTATATGGATTTATATGTGTATAGAGTTATTATTGGTGTGTATGCAGATGTTTTATTAATTGTATTTAGTCATTTATGTTCGTGTCTTTCCCGCTAACCGGAAGTGCGCCGTCTGTGCAATGACTGTGGAGGTGCTGGAACGGAAGTCCGTGGCATATACTGTCTGTTGGACCCAGATGATGTGTTGATCGTATTAGGCATGAAACAGTATGCTTTGTACGTGGTTTAATTCAGAGCTCAGTTGTCACTTAGTAGTGAAGGATTTTTCTTTCTTAATGTTCCTGGTAAGTGATGTAGTGTGAAATAGGGCCATTGAAGCCACAAGTTGTCATGAAACAAGCAATCGTTGTAGCATCTGAAATAACTTCCCTCACAAGCAAGAAATACCTGTAAGGTCTATCCAGTTTGTAATAGCCATCCGAATTTATTTATCCTAAATCTATTGCAAGGTGAAAGTGTAGTGCATTCAAATATTTCTGACAACTGATTGTGGTCAGATGTGTCTGACAGCAGACGAGGTGGCCGAGTGGTTAAGGCGATGGACTGCTAATCCATTGTGCTCTGCACGCATGGGTTCGAATCCCATTCTTGTCGTGCACCGTTTAGTATTGTTCGAAGGCTTACAGTCAAAACTGTGCAACACTACAACATGATTGTTTCAAAAATATGAATTCATTGTACAAGAAAACTATTGGTCCTTTACAAACTTTTGGAACAAAAAGCTCACCTTCAGACACTGGTGTTTTGTTTTAAACTTTATTAAATTGGAACAATTATCTCTCTTGAATCAATGTACAGTTCTTGACCTGTTTTTTTCTTAGTACTTTAAAAAGGGAATGCATGATACCTTTTATATTTTGGATCTGACAATCATGACTACAGTTTAGTAAATACAATCTCTACCTCTCTTTGCATTGCACTTGTACTCCACAAAATGCTAAACATATGTGATAGTGCTAAAAGTACATCGTTGGACTAAAGCCCATGTTTACCTAGCATAGATTGTGCGAAAAGATTACTGGTGCATTTCCAATGAACAAGAATTATTTTTTATTAAGCAAGAAACACTACAAAGTGATAAGGCAGACATGAGATTACACGTTCTTGGACAACATGCTAACCTAAATATACCACATTTCCTTTTCCAGTAGCTAAGACAAAAGCCCAGTTTGTGGAGAATGAGGGTATCGATCCCTCTACCTCTCACATGCTAAGCGAGCGCTCTACCATTTGAGCTAATTCCCCTGAAGAATCAGACAAGAAATTATAAGGATATAATCCTAACCCTAGTTTGCTTTGAATGTGTTCAAATTGGATATCAGCATACATATAACCAAATATTTCTGACTTTAGAAAAACAACTCTGATTCAAAAATATAGACATTTAACTAAATCTTAGTGCTTTTTCCCCGTCTGAGATGTATGATTCAAATAATTGTTGGCACCGGAGAATAAGTAAGATGCTTGCAAAATATGGCTTAGACAATACTTATCAGTGAACACCAGAAAGGACTCAGTTGGACCCAGATGATGTGTTGATCGTATTAGGCATGAAACAGTATGCTTTGTACGTGGTTTAATTCAGAGCTCAGTTGTCACTTAGTAGTGAAGGATTTTTCTTTCTTAATGTTCCTGGTAAGTGATGTAGTGTGAAATAGGGCCATTGAAGCCACAAGTTGTCATGAAACAAGCAATCGTTGTAGCATCTGAAATAACTTCCCTCACAAGCAAGAAATACCTGTAAGGTCTATCCAGTTTGTAATAGCCATCCGAATTTATTTATCCTAAATCTATTGCAAGGTGAAAGTGTAGTGCATTCAAATATTTCTGACAACTGATTGTGGTCAGATGTGTCTGACAGCAGACGAGGTGGCCGAGTGGTTAAGGCGATGGACTGCTAATCCATTGTGCTCTGCACGCATGGGTTCGAATCCCATTCTTGTCGTGCACCGTTTAGTATTGTTCGAAGGCTTACAGTCAAAACTGTGCAACACTACAACATGATTGTTTCAAAAATATGAATTCATTGTACAAGAAAACTATTGGTCCTTTACAAACTTTTGGAACAAAAAGCTCACCTTCAGACACTGGTGTTTTGTTTTAAACTTTATTAAATTGGAACAATTATCTCTCTTGAATCAATGTACAGTTCTTGACCTGTTTTTTTCTTAGTACTTTAAAAAGGGAATGCATGATACCTTTTATATTTTGGATCTGACAATCATGACTACAGTTTAGTAAATACAATCTCTACCTCTCTTTGCATTGCACTTGTACTCCACAAAATGCTAAACATATGTGATAGTGCTAAAAGTACATCGTTGGACTAAAGCCCATGTTTACCTAGCATAGATTGTGCGAAAAGATTACTGGTGCATTTCCAATGAACAAGAATTATTTTTTATTAAGCAAGAAACACTACAAAGTGATAAGGCAGACATGAGATTACACGTTCTTGGACAACATGCTAACCTAAATATACCACATTTCCTTTTCCAGTAGCTAAGACAAAAGCCCAGTTTGTGGAGAATGAGGGTATCGATCCCTCTACCTCTCACATGCTAAGCGAGCGCTCTACCATTTGAGCTAATTCCCCTGAAGAATCAGACAAGAAATTATAAGGATATAATCCTAACCCTAGTTTGCTTTGAATGTGTTCAAATTGGATATCAGCATACATATAACCAAATATTTCTGACTTTAGAAAAACAACTCTGATTCAAAAATATAGACATTTAACTAAATCTTAGTGCTTTTTCCCCGTCTGAGATGTATGATTCAAATAATTGTTGGCACCGGAGAATAAGTAAGATGCTTGCAAAATATGGCTTAGACAATACTTATCAGTGAACACCAGAAAGGACTCAGTTGGACCCAGATGATGTGTTGATCGTATTAGGCATGAAACAGTATGCTTTGTACGTGGTTTAATTCAGAGCTCAGTTGTCACTTAGTAGTGAAGGATTTTTCTTTCTTAATGTTCCTGGTAAGTGATGTAGTGTGAAATAGGGCCATTGAAGCCACAAGTTGTCATGAAACAAGCAATCGTTGTAGCATCTGAAATAACTTCCCTCACAAGCAAGAAATACCTGTAAGGTCTATCCAGTTTGTAATAGCCATCCGAATTTATTTATCCTAAATCTATTGCAAGGTGAAAGTGTAGTGCATTCAAATATTTCTGACAACTGATTGTGGTCAGATGTGTCTGACAGCAGACGAGGTGGCCGTACCCTCCGCCGACTGGCCGGCATACCAGGTCCTAACACATTCATAACGTTCCTAACAAAGTCCCAACGAGTCCTAACAACTACTAACGCTTTGCGTAATACGTCATCACGTTGATCGTGCGTGGTGGGCGGTTTCGTCATCACGTTGGTCGCACCTGAAGAAGAAGAATAGGCGGATGTGACGTCAGCGCCGTAGGTGCAAAGAGCCCATTAAGACAAAGTTGTACAGTATTCCCTCGTGCTCTTTGTTCAGACTACTTTGTAAAAACGTGAAAAAATAGGTATGTATGATCGATCACTTCTTTTTATCTATCACTTTTACGTGGATCTGCCCGTATCTGTCTTTGCATATTGCTGTTTTCTCATGCATTATAACTTTATTTTTTACGCTACTCACGTGTAGTGGTGTAGTCTACGTGATACTCGGGTATAGAAAAAGAAAAAGCTAGAAAAAGCTTAAGAATTTCAGTATAACCACTTAAAAGTGCCCAATAATACATGACATCATTAGGCATGCATCACTGATATGTTAAACAACAGCTAAACACTTCTGTAACACACTTAAAAGTGCCCAATAATACATGACATCATTAGGCATGCATCACTGATATGTTAAACAACAGCTAAACACTTCTGTAACAATCTGTCTGTATGCAGTGCTTTGCTTTGATACTGTTTTATAAATTCTATAACATGGTTTTAATACAAAGCCAACTGTTGTACAAAGTTTGTTGTTCAGTTATTCTAATATAAACGTCAGATAAATTTGGAAATGTTCACTATAAAATCAAAATAAATTGATTATTACATTGTACTAACCTGTGTACTTTGGTTTCTAAGCACAGTATACCCACTACAAAAATGTAGACTACACCACTGCTCACGTGGTTATTTTTACTTACCGTTTGTTGTTCAGTTAAACACTGATGGTTGCTTGAAATATTATGGGGCTTTGTGACATCTTGTGTGATTTATTTTTTTTTTTCCCAAGTTTTTAGGGATGACTAAAACAGGAAAACCAGATGGTTATTGGGCTGGTGTTATGCAGCTCTATGCTCAGGGGAAGTTCAGATTTACCACTGGTAAGAGACCCGGAAGCACAAGATGGAAGGCGGCCATCCAGCAGATAGATGCATGTCCACTGACTCCTGTCTTCAATATGAAAGTCCGAACGACTGACATATTTGGGAAAATTATCCCCTGCAAATGTGGCTATCATAAGGTCAGTGAAAATGTTTTTTTTTTTTTTTTTTATTGATGTGAAATATATGCCTTCCACAATACAGTAACTGATTATGTTCAAATTGATGTGAAATATATGCCTTCCACAATACAGTAACTGATTATGTTCAAAGTTTTGAGTGTTATTTCACTAACGTTTATTTTTCTGTTACCTTCCTCAATTTATAAGACCAAAACATAGATTTCAAAAACTGATCAGAACTTATTTTAATAATCTGGAAAGAATTAAATGTTTTATCACAAACAGCATTTGAAAAGCTTAGGCAACTAATTCATTGTTGTTTTTCCACAGTCAGCTGAGCTGGCAGGTTCAACAGAGAATAAAGCGGAAAGCAAGTCAGGTGCAGGGACAGCATCAGCTTCCCAAGCCAACGAGAGCAGCCGGGCCTCAGCAGATCCAGCCGCACAGAGCAGTTCAAATGTAAGCAAGGTTTCAGTTGGTCCTGCCATGCCGAGGAGCTCAAGTGTAGATAGAGCTGCAGCAGATCCAGCCGCACAGAGCAGTTCAAGCGCAGGCAAAGTTCCAGCTGACCCCACGATGCAGAGGAGCTCAAGTGCAGGGAGCTGGCTACCTCAAAGCACGTCAATCAGTAAAACCCCAGAGCAGATGAAGTGTGCATTATGTAGTGAAAACATCAACGTGGAACTTTTTACTGAACATTTGTCTGATGTTCATGCAGAGCAATGTTGTGAACTTTGTGGGAAAAAGGTCAAGGGTGTACTTGGGCTGCTTCACCACATTGAAGAAGGTCATGATCGACCACAGAAAACAACATCTCCGTCACACCAACCTCTAGCATTAAAACCACAACATTACCAACCTCAACATGGGAAACCAGAAAAGCCACCCCAACAACCACCACTTAAGCCACAACAGTGCCTTGCACAAATGCAACACCTCCAGCCAATTCCTCTGGCTACTTCTCAGGTTGTTCACCTTAGGCCTCCAGAGGTGAATTGGGTGAGCTTTCTTCCCAAGCAGTTCAAGTGGGTCATCAAGGCAGCAGACCAGGAATGGATTGCACAGTGCCTTTACAACCCTACAGGCCAGTTTAAACAACAGTTCTCTCAAAACTGGTTTCATCCACCCACTCCGCCAAAGGCAATGACTGCATCTCCTGATCCCCTGGTTTACTTCAGGCAGCGAATGTTTCTTTGGGCACCTATGCGAATGTGGGGTATTTCACTGAAGTGTCAGCAGTGCAATACCAAGATGCACCACTCTGGGATATACACAAAAGTAAGAGAAGTCATTGACCTGGACTCAAGGTATTATTTGATTGGGGGAGATTATCCACGATGCAGTAAATGCATGATTCCTGTCTGTCCATGGAGCACTGAGGTGTTAAATCAGTTAGATCCTGCCCACAGAAACAAGTTCCCAGCTATTCTCACAACACAGCTGGCTCTGGACAAAAGATGTGTGACTTTGCTGAAAACACGGACTGTTGGGAATAGTTCAAGTTATGTGCAGCAAGCATTAGAAGAGCTTCACAGTGAGGATTGGGCAAGGCAAACCATTGAGTATCTGTCTGACTGTGAGCTTCACAAAAAGAAAAGTGTTTTCACCGGGAGCAATGAAGTGGTCTATCAGAAGCCACCACCGTTTTGCCCCCTTCCTCTTGCACAGTGGTTTGAGACTGTGCATGCCAACAAAATACTCTGTCACGTGGACGAGATGAAGGGCGTCATTACCTCAACATACGGCAGGATTCTAAAGCTTGACTCTACCAAAAAGGTATACTAAAAAATTGAAAAATATTTCTCAATTCTGATTGTTATTTACATTTTGATGTTCTTGCTGTTTGTTTTCTTTAAACAGATCACCAAAAAGCTCGCTGGGGGAATTGCAGACACGGCTACATGGATGACAAACGTCACCAACGAATATGGCCAGGTTCTGAACTGTGTGCTAACCACAGGTGAAGGAGCGGGTTTAGAGGACCTGTGCCAAGGCATTGTCTTGCGTTTCCAGAATGCTGGGGAACTAGAGCCAGAAATCATTTATGTTGACAGAGACTGCTGCAGTGCATCAGGTTTGTGCTTATTTGAATGTTTGTTTTTGCACTTAAATGTACCATTTTTTTATTCCAAAGTTAAAAAACATTTTCAGATTCTTTTAATGATTGAATAACCCAGTTTAAAAGTATGTATTTTGTATTTTGAACAAGCTTTTATGGTCTGTGTAACTGTTATGTTTTATGTCACAACTTTAATAACATGAGCCCTCAGGAAAATTTAAATCTGCAGAATTTATTCATTTGTGTTTCATTTTATTTTTTGTTGAAACAGGTTTACCTCCAGTCCTTGAGTGGTTTCGACCGTGGAAGACAAAAGTGAGACTGGACATTTTTCATTTCATGAGACGATTCACAGCTGGTCTCACCACAGAGCATCACCCTCTTTATGGGACTTTCTGCTCCAAGTTGTCCAGCTGCATTTATGAGTGGGATCAAGATGATGTCAGTCACCTTAAAGAAGCCAAGAGGTCAGAGCTGAAGAAAAAGTATGCTGGTCATCCTCCCACAGAAAAACAAGTTTTGGCCAGCATTAACTCGAGTGAACTTGCTAAGCATTGCCGACGAAGAACCAGAGGGGCAGAAGAAACCCAGAAGCTGATCCAGGGATTATTAAAGTCCATGTGGGAACTGACTGACACTTCAGGTTTACGCCTGATCAATCCTGAGAGCATGACACGTGTGTGGCAAGTGCAGCAGAAGCACCTACCATGCATCCAAGATCCACCTGGTGTTCAACTGTACACCAAACTTAGAGCAACACAAAAAGGAGACAAGGACCTGCAAACCTTCAGATGTGGCAGAGGGTCATCTTCTGTTGAAAGCTTTCATCGACATCAGTGCTCCTTTATACCAGGTAAATAGTAAATTGGTCTATTTGGTATAGTTAATTTTTGTCACACCTACCAGAATTTTACGTGTACATCTACAAATGTTAATCAGAGCATAATTTCTAAAAAAAAATGCATATAAAAGGAGTTAATTTTATGATTTCATAAATGCGGCCAATCTTTGCAATGTCCTTAAAACAAAATTGTTTTGTAAGGATGGAGAAGCAATGCCATGCACACTCAGATGTATATGCTTGAGGGTGGATCCAGATGGAATATGAAAAGAACCCAAGAAGCTTTAGACACGAGTCGTAGATCACACACGAAACTCTATGACGTTCGTCTGATGTCCAACATCAACACCCTGAGCAACAAAGTCCTAGGTCATGCACTCTTGCCAGAGTTCGTTCCCCCAGGCACTCCCACTGGTATTGGATCTTTTCTTTGCAAATTCTACATTTTGTAAATTTATAATCAAATTGTAAGTCTTTTTTATGATGGTATTTGTAGGTGAGCGGATTGCTGTGGAGTATCTTCTATCTCAGTCAGACAGAGGAGACCTATTGGGTCCTCAGCAGGACAGCGAACTGGGAGTTGTTTTGCCAGAGATGCAAACGGAACTTCAGGAAGAGAGTCCTGATGCCAACATCAGTGACATCACTGATATTCTTGTTGAGATCCTCCCCAAGGTGCCACAGTATGAAGACAAGTTGGAGATGTCACAACCTTATACTCCTTTTCTCCAGGAAGGGTCATCTCCCACTTCGTCCCAGGTAATGTGATCATTTCATTATAATTATTTTATTTATTTTTATTACAAATATTCATTTGTAGCTATTGTGAATAATTTGTCTTGGCATCAGAGACTAAAAACAGAAATTGAAATCATGAATACAGATGAAGTTTTTTTGCAATCCAAGGACATAAGTAACCTTTTTTGTCTCTCCTGTACATTTTCAGGAAACCCATTTTGATGCAGGCCCTGTCTCTCACACTCACATTGTCGGTCCAGTCAGAGGTGTGCTTACTGATGACAACTCTTTAAGTGAACCAAGCAGCACTTCATCCCAGGTAGTGTGAGAACCCCGTGGGTTCAGTGTGTTTGGTTGGAGCATATACGTACACCACTGTGTTTAATAGCTGACTTATGTTATGTGGAAAATCTGAGGATGTACTTGGTTTTGTTGTTAAATCATATTTCCAGGTTAGCCTCTGTCTTAACTCTATCCACAGAAAATCTGCCACTTTAATGTGTTGGGTTAGTTTTTGTTGGTTTGCTTGTATTTCTCAACATATACACACGCATAGTTCATTTATGCACACTGAATAAATCAAAAACACATTTCAACGCATGGTGTTATGCTTTAATTTGGTTTATTTAAACTGAGCAAGACATTTTCTTTTTTTGTCCTGTGGTATGGATTGTCCAGTCCGATGCCAGTGGTGCATTTAGAGAAGATGACTCCTCCAGCAGTCCACCGACATTGTTTCAGGTAACATTAAAAGTAATGTTCTTATTTGGTTAGTGCATTTGTTTATACCAATCTTTTTTTTTCTTTAAAGGATATGCGATGTGATTCCAGAGGTTTTCCGGGATGGGAGGCTGTTGACAACTTGGCAGAATATCTTTTGAACCTCAATCGGACAATAACTGCACTGTCAACCACAGAGGTTGCAGAAATCATGCGGTTGTATTCAGCTTTACATGCCATGGACAAGCGGCCCTCCAAATACACCCTAAAAAGTAAGAAGAAAACCTTGCCAGGACCGTGGAGAGCTTCCCGGAAACGCAGTGGCTCTGCACCTGGTCAGCCAGCAGCTGAAAGGTAATCCGTCTTAAATTTGACACAACGCATAATTTGTTTGCATATTAACTGGTCAAGTCAAAGTCAAGTCAAATTTATTTATATATATATTTAGATATTATCATACAATTCTAATAGCCTTTTTTTCACACAGACTATTCATGACCCATGGCCAGGCTGCCCAGAGACCTGACACCAACAGAATCTCTGAGTGTGTTTGCCTTAAGCTGTTGAAAGAATACACACAAGCGAGGAACCGACCAAAAGACTGCAAGGGAAAAGTTCTGCCCATTCCACAGTCGATAGTGCAAACTTACCGCCATGTTAAACAGCTGCTTGAAGACTGCCAGCCCATACAAGACCAGACCAACTTGTTGTTAGTCACCATCAACAACACCACTGTGTGTGCTTGGTAAGATGTCTTTTATTTTTAACAAACATTGCACTATACAGATGGGCTGGTCTTCAAAAGTAATCACTTTATATTGTACTATTTTTCAGGTTACATGAACGACAGAAAAAAACAGACCGAGGCGCTCTCCTGCAAGGAGTACAGCTTCCTCAGAAGGTCTCTGTGACTGAAAATTCCCTGCCAGAAGCAAGACAGCTCCCCTCTATTCCTGTGGAGTATGGACATAAAAGCATGGAGTTTCAGGAACCTGAAAACCGTGAAGGCGAGGCAGTGATACGTCCACGCAGAGGTGGTAAAACTGACTCTGCACAGCATTGTCCTGCTTATGCTAGGATTGCTTCATCATCCTCATACCAGCAAGCTCACTTTCCTCCAGCCCCATCTCCTACCTGCTTCTTGTCGGCACAGAATCAGCAGCCACCATCACCTGCTTGCTCCCATTATGAGCAGAATCAGATGCCACAAACCCAATCCGCTTCAGGTTTCTGCTACAGTCCATCAGCCCCAGTCTGGTCCTCATTTGGACAAGGACAGTTCCCACCGCAGGGGTTGTATCTGTACTGTCCACCACCGCTTCATACATCAACCCCGACAGCTGCTGCTGGTGTAGCAGTACCATCAACATCAAGTCAGCTTTCAGTAAACATGAATCGTCACAGGAGGTGGAGACTGAACAAGGCAGAACTAGAAGACCGTGATCGCCTGGCAAGGGGGGAACCTCCCAAAAAGCGGCAATGGAAACCGGACTACCACTATCAATGTTCAGTGTGTTCTCAGGCCAAAAACAAAAGTACTGGTCATACACAGATCAAAGGAAAGTGGTACTGTCCAGGCTCTGGACAGACTCTTTTACAATGGAAGGAATCGCTTAGCAAGCAGTGAACGTTTGAAATATTTTATTTGCACAAGTTAGTTTGTTACTTTGTTATTTTACTTGACAATTTGTTTGAAACTGTCTTTTGTATACTTTTTTTTTTACACTTTTGCTTTTACTTGATATGCTCAGTCCAGTGCTGACACAGTTAAAACTTGAAATATAGGCCAAAAACAAAAGTACTGGTCATACACAGATCAAAGGAAAGTGGTACTGTCCAGCCTCTGGACAGACTCTTTTACAATGGAAGGAATCGCTTAGCAAACAGTGAACGTTTGAAAGATTTTATTTGCACAACAGTTAGTTTGTTACTTTATTTTAATTGAAAATTTGTTTGAAAATTTGTTTGAAACTGTCTTTTGTATACTTTTTTTTAATACTTTTGCTTTAACTGAACAACAAACGGTAAGTAAAAATAACCACGTGAGTAGTGTAAAAAATAAAGATATAATGCATGAGAAAACAGCAAGATGCAAAGACAGACACGGGCAGATCCACGTAAAAGTGATAGATAAAAAGAAGTCATTGATCATACATACCTATTTTTTCACGTTTTTACAAAGTAGTCTGAACACAGAACACGAGGGAATACACTTTTGTCTTAATTATTCCAGCCCATCAGGTACGACCAACGTGATGACGAAACCGCCCACCACACGCACGACCGACGTGATGACGTATTACGCAAAACGTTAGGAGTTGTTAGGACTCGTTCGGACTTTGTGGTCGGAGTTTGGTAGGAACGTTAGGAATGTGTTAGGACCTGGTATGCCGGCCAGTCGGCGGAGGGTACGGCCACAACAACCACACATGTCAAGTGGAGTTCCAAGTACTGTATGTGGACTCAACTGTACCTGAAAATATAGAAATAAAAGATGAAAGAATAACAAGTAGTCACAAGTACCATAATTTCATGGAATACATATTGACCCAGGAAAGAAAACATGCTCAATTTGTATGTTTAAAAGCATGTTGTAGCATCATATTTTCTAAGAACGTTGAAATTCTGACATGAAACATTTACAATGACACTTTAGGGTACGCGCACACTATTGCCATGCTGTTTAAAAGTAGATTTAGCATTTAAAATTCCACTGCTCCTTTTTGTTGGACAGGGTACACATGTGAATTTGCAACGTTGTTGGTAGGGCTCGAACCTACGCGGGGAAACCCCAATGGATTTCTAATCCATCGCCTTAACCACTCGGCCACAACAACACAGCTCCTTTCTGCGTCTGGCCCTTTACCATCAAACTGTTTATTTGCAATGTTCCTATTGTCAGTAAAAAGAATATATGAATAAACAAGGATATAGATTTTAATGCAAAAACTACAAGATCTTATTTCACACGTTTGACAAACAAGCAAAGTCTGAAACTTCTCTACCGTAGCAACAGTAAATGCCTGTTCATTTTTGGAAGACTTATCGTGTCGAATCAATCAAAGAGATTTTTGGATATGAATGAAATTTGATTTCTCAATAATATAGGATTCATCGATCTACCTACGTTTCCTCAAACAAAGTACAAACACTGCGGTGCAAGCACTTTCATTGTCCGTAAGCCTGTTGATAGACAACACAAAATGTAGATATTAAACAGAAATGGCAGTTGCAATTCATCACCCAAATGAGGTTTACATTTAAAGTATCCTAGGTTTTAAAAAGTTGCAGGCATGTTTGCCATCACTGTACAAGATTTTTCTTAATTGATCGAGGCAACGAGGTACATTCCAGCACTAGAACAAAGGTACCCTGCTTTGCCCTTCTGAGGAACCCAGACCTAGACCAGTGGTCATTCTACATTGTTGCAGGAGTTTCAGAGAAACCGAGATGTTTATTTTCTAAAGATGAAAACCCAGTGGCTTTCAATCCCCAAAATAACGTTAGAGCAACAACTGGTCCATCCCAACGATCGAGTCCCCCGGCACAGAGTCCTATTGTGTATGCTGTTCAGTGGCAGGAGGGTTGTGATCAGTTGTACATCAAGAAAAATAAACAGCCACTTGCCAAAAGGATGGCCCAGCACAGAAGAGCTACATTATCAGGCCAAGACTCTGCTGTTTACACTCATCTGCAAGCCAGCTGTCACTTTGTCATGGATGAAGATGTGCACATCCTTGATAGCGAGGAACATTGGATTGAGAGAGGAGTAAAGGAAGTCATCTTTGTGAAACGAAACTGTCCATCATTAAACATGGGCCCAGACCTCTGTGTTCAACTGTGCCCCTCTTACAATGCTGTCATTACTAGTATTACTCAGCCCCCTGTGAATAGGAAGTGGTCATCAGAGCTTTAACGACCAATTGCTAGGCTTATGGTCCTCCTTTATCATGTGAACAGCTAGTTGTGAATGTGAAAAACAAACTGGTTGATTGAGAAGGCGCTATTTATAAGATTGAGTTTAATACAGTTCCTCAGACTGACAAAGTATTTTGGATAAAAAATGAAAGGTTTCAACAATTAATTTTTTTTCTTTGTTTGTTTTGATAGTTTTTGCATACGTTCAGAGGACCTGACCTAAATTTATTAGATTTTTCTACCTGGATTCTTGAGCATGCATCAGTAAAGGTACCCTGCATTGTTTTCACACGAGCGACGAGAAGAGTGCATTTTTTTTGCCACTGTTGTCAGTTAAAAAAAACAAGTTAAATCGTTGCTGGAAGGATTCGAAGCTTCGCGGGGAGACCCCAATGGATTTCTAGTCCATCGCCTTAACCACTCGTCCGCAACAACCACACAATTTAGCTGGAAATACAAGTATGCTGACACAACTTTACCTGAAAATGCAAATGAACAGATGAAAATATAAAAAATTGTCACTACTATATGTTTTCACGGAATACATATTGAGCCAGGAAAGACAACATGTTTAATTTGTATTTTATTAAAAGCATGTTGTAGCATGATACTTTGTAGGAAAGTTGAAATATTGATATGAAACTTTTGCAATGACTTCCGTTAGAACATATGTACACTATTGCCATGCTGTTTAAAAGTAGATTTTGCATTTGAAAAGCCACAGTTGATTTTCATAACATTAGAAACACATTTTTGTGAAGTTCCAGCGTTGTTGGTAGGGTTCGAACCTACGTGGGGAAACCCCAATGGATTTCAAGTCAATCGCCTTAACCACTCGGCCACAACAACCTCACATGTCAAGTGGAGTTCCAAGTACTGTATGTGGACTCAACTGTACCTGAAAATATAGAAAGGAAAAGATGAAAGAATAACAAGTAGTCACAAGTACCATAATTTCATGGAATACATATTGACCCAGGAAAGAAAACATGCTCAATTTGTATGTTTAAAAGCATGTTGTAGCATCATATTTTCTAAGAACGTTGAAATTCTGACATGAAACATTTACAATGACACTTTAGGGTACGTGCACACTATTGCCATGCTGTTTAAAAGTAGATTTAGCATTTAAAATTCCACTGCTCCTTTTTGTTGGACAGGGTACACATGTGAATTTCCAACGTTGTTGGTAGGGCTCGAACCTACGCGGGGAAACCCCAATGGATTTCTAGTCCATCGCCTTAACCACTCGGCCACAACAACACAGCTCCTTTCTGCGTCTGGCCCTTTACCATCAAACTGTTTATTTGCAATGTTCCTATTGTCAGTAAAAAGAATATATGAATAAACAAGGATATAGATTTTAATGCAAAAACTAAAGATCTTATTTTACACGTTTGACAAACAAGCAAAGTCTGAAACTTCTCTACCGTAGCAACAGTAAATGCCTGTTCATTTTTGGAAGACTTATCGTGTCGTATCAATGAAAGAGATTTTTGGATATGAATGAAATTTGATTTCTCAATAATATAGGATTCATCGATCTACCTACGTTTCCTCAAACAAAGTACAAACACTGCGGTGCAAGCACTTTCATTTTCCGTAAGCCTGTTGATAGACAACACAAAGTGTAGATATTAAACCGAAATGGCAGTTGCCATTTATCACCCAAATGAGGTTTACATTTAAAGTATCCTAGGTTTTAAAAAGTTGCAGGCATGTTTGCCATCACTGTACAAGATTTTTCTTAATTGATCGAGGCAACGAGGTACATTCCAGCACTAGAACAAAGGTACCCTGCTTTGCCCTTCTGAGGAACCCAGACCTAGACCAGTGGTCATTCTACATTGTTGCAGGAGTTTCAGAGAAACCGAGATGTTTATTTTCTAAAGATGAAAACCCAGTGGCTTTCAATCCCCAAAATAACGTTAGAGCAACAACTGGTCCATCCCAACGATCCAGTCCCCCGGCACAGAGTCCTATTGTGTATGCTGTTCAGTGGCAGGAGGGTTGTGATCAGTTGTACATCAAGAAAAATAAACAGCCACTTGCCAAAAGGATGGCCCAGCACAGAAGAGCTACATTATCAGGCCAAGACTCTGCTGTTTACACTCATCTGCAAGCCAGCTTTCACTTTGTCATGGATGAAGATGTGCACATCCTTGATAGCGAGGAACATTGGATTGAGAGAGGAGTAAAGGAAGTCATCTTTGTGAAACGAAACTGTCCATCATTAAACATGGGCCCAGACCTCTGTGTTCAACTGTGCCCCTCTTACAATGCTGTCATTACTAGTATTACTCAGCCCCCTGTGAATAGGAAGTGGTCATCAGAGCTTTAACGACCAATTGCTAGGCTTATGGTCCTCCTTTATCATGTGAACAGCTAGTTGTGAATGTGAAAAACAAACTGGTTGATTGAGAAGGCGCTATTTACAGTTCCTCAGACTGACAAAGTATTTTGGATAAAAGATGAAAGGTTTCAACAATTAATTTATTTCTTTGTTTGTTTTGATAGTTTTTGCATACGTTCAGAGGACCTGACTTAAATTTATTAGATTTTTCTACCTGGATTCTTGAGCATGCATCAGTAAAGGTACCCTGCATTGTTTTCACACGAGCGACGAGAAGAGTGCATTTTTTTTGCCACTGTTGTCAGTTAAAAAAAACAAGTTAAATCGTTGCTGGAAGGATTCGAAGCTTCGCGGGGAGACCCCAATGGATTTCTAGTCCATCGCCTTAACCACTCGTCCGCAACAACCACACAATTTAGCTGGAAATACAAGTATGCTGACACAACTTTACCTGAAAATGCAAATGAACAGATGAAAATATAAAAAATTGTCACTACTATATGTTTTCACGGAATACATATTGAGCCAGGAAAGACAACATGTTCAATTTGTATTTTATTAAAAGCATGTTGTAGCATGATACTTTGTAGGAAAGTTGAAATATTGATATGAAACTTTTGCAATGACTTCCGTTAGAACATATGTACACTATTGCCATGCTGTTTAAAAGTAGATTTTGCATTTGAAAAGCCACAGTTGATTTTCATAGCATTAGAAACACATTTTTGTGAAGTTCCAGCGTTGTTGGTAGGGTTCGAACCTACGCGGGGAAACCCCAATGGATTTCAAGTCCATCGCCTTAACCACTCGGCCACAACAACCACACATGTCATGTGGAGTTCCAAGTACTGTATGTGGACTCAACTGTACCTGAAAATATAGAAATAAAAGATGAAAGAATAACAAGTAGTCACAAGTACCATAATTTCATGGAATACATATTGACCCAGGAAAGAAAACATGCTCAATTTGTATGTTTAAAAGCATGTTGTAGCATCATATTTTCTAAGAACGTTGAAATTCTGACATGAAACATTTACAATGACACTTTAGGGTACGCGCACACTATTGCCATGCTGTTTAAAAGTAGATTTAGCATTTAAAATTCCACTGCTCCTTTTTGTTGGACAGGGTACACATGTGAATTTGCAACGTTGTTGGTAGGGCTCGAACCTACGCGGGGAAGCCCGAATGGATTTCTAATCCATCGCCTTAACCACTCGGCCACAACAACACAGCTCCTTTCTGCGCCTGGCCCTTTACCATCAAACTGTTTATTTGCAATGTTCCTATTGTCAGTAAAAAGAATATATGAATAAACAAGGATATAGATTTTAATGCAAAAACTACAAGATCTTATTTCACACGTTTGACAAACAAGCAAATTCTGAAACTTCTCTACCGTAGCAACAGTAAATGCCTGTTCATTTTTGGAAGACTTATCGTGTCGAATCAATCAAAGAGATTTTTGGATATGAATGAAATTTGATTTCTCAATAATATAGGATTCATCGATCTACCTACGTTTCCTCAAACAAAGTACAAACACTGCGGTGCAAGCACTTTCATTGTCCGTAAGCCTGTTGATAGACAACACAAAATGTAGATATTAAACAGAAATGGCAGTTGCCATTTATCACCCAAATGAGGTTTACATTTAAAGTATCCTAGGTTTTAAAAAGTTGCAGGCATGTTTGCCATCACTGTACAAGATTTTTCTTAATTGATCGAGGCAACGAGGTACATTCCAGCACTAGAACAAAGGTACCCTGCTTTGCCCTTCTGAGGAACCCAGACCTAGACCAGTGGTCATTCTACATTGTTGCAGGAGTTTCAGAGAAACCGAGATGTTTATTTTCTAAAGATGAAAACCCAGTGGCTTTCAATCCCCAAAATAACGTTAGAGCAACAACTGGTCCATCCCAACGATCGAGTCCCCCGGCACAGAGTCCTATTGTGTATGCTGTTCAGTGGCAGGAGGGTTGTGATCAGTTGTACATCAAGAAAAATAAACAGCCACTTGCCAAAAGGATGGCCCAGCACAGAAGAGCTACATTATCAGGCCAAGACTCTGCTGTTTACACTCATCTGCAAGCCAGCTGTCACTTTGTCATGGATGAAGATGTGCACATCCTTGATAGCGAGGAACATTGGATTGAGAGAGGAGTAAAGGAAGTCATCTTTGTGAAACGAAACTGTCCATCATTAAACATGGGCCCAGACCTCTGTGTTCAACTGTGCCCCTCTTACAATGCTGTCATTACTAGTATTACTCAGCCCCCTGTGAATAGGAAGTGGTCATCAGAGCTTTAACGACCAATTGCTAGGCTTATGGTCCTCCTTTATCATGTTATCAGCTAGTTGTGAATGTGAAAAACAAACTGGTTGATTGAGAAGGCGCTATTTACAGTTCCTCAGACTGACAAAGTATTTTGGATAAAAGATGAAAGGTTTCAACAATTAATTTATTTCTTTGTTTGTTTTGATAGTTTTTGCATACGTTCAGAGGACCTGACTTAAATTTATTAGATTTTTCTACCTGGATTCTTGAGCATGCATCAGTAAATGTACCCTGCATTGTTTTCACACGAGCGACGAGAAGAGTGCATTTTTTTTGCCACTGTTGTCAGTTAAAAAAAACAAGTTAAATCGTTGCTGGAAGGATTCGAAGCTTCGCGGGAAGACCCCAATGGATTTCTAGTCCATCGCCTTAACCA
This sequence comes from Garcialebias charrua, assembly GCA_038048925.1. Classification (NCBI taxonomy): domain Eukaryota; kingdom Metazoa; phylum Chordata; class Actinopteri; order Cyprinodontiformes; family Rivulidae; genus Garcialebias; species Garcialebias charrua. The sequence goes on along the minus strand of JBBPBX010066128.1, from coordinate 1,078 downwards.
CTCGTCCGCAACAACCACACAATTTAGCTGGAAATACAAGTATGCTGACACAACTTTATCTCAAAATGCAAATGAACAGATGAAAATATAAAAAATTGTCACTACTATATGTTTTCACGGAATACATATTGAGCCAGGAAAGACAACATGTTCAATTTGTATTTTATTAAAAGCATGTTGTAGCATGATACTTTGTAGGAAAGTTGAAATATTGATATGAAACTTTTGCAATGACTTCCTTTAGAACATATGTACACTATTGCCATGCTGTTTAAAAGTAGATTTTGCATTTGAAAAGCCACAGTTGATTTTCATAGCATTAGAAACACATTTTTGTGAAGTTCCAGCGTTGTTGGTAGGGTTCGAACCTACGCGGGGAAACCCCAATGTATTTCAAGTCCATCGCCTTAACCACTCGGCCACAACAACCACACATGTCAAGTTGAGTTCCAAGTACTGTATGTGGACTCAACTGTACATGAAATTATAGAAAGGAAAAGATGAAAGAATAACAAGTAGTCACAAGTACCATAATTTCATGGAATACATATTGACCCAGGAAAGAAAACATGCTCAATTTGTATGTTTAAAAGCATGTTGTAGCATCATATTTTCTAAGAACGTTGAAATTCTGACATGAAACATTTACAATGACACTTTAGGGTACGAGCACACTATTGCCATGCTGTTTAAAAGTAGATTTAGCATTTAAAATTCCACTGCTCCTTTTTGTTGGACAGGGTACACATGTGAATTTCCAACGTAGGGCTCGAACCTATGCGGGGAAACCCCAATGGAATTCTAGTCCATCGCCTTAACCACTCGGCCACAACAACACAGCTCCTTTTTGCGTCTGGCCCTTTACCATCAAACTGTTTATTTGCAATGTTCCTATTGTCAGTAAAAAGAATATATGAATAAACAAGGATATAGATTTTAATGCAAAAACTACAAGATCTTATTTCACACGTTTGACAAACAAGCAAAGTCTGAAACTTCTCTACCGTAGCAACAGTAAATGCCTGTTCATTTTTGGAAGACTTATCGTGTCGAATCAATGAAAGAGATTTCTGGATAT
>JBBPBX010066127.1:0-19758 GCA_038048925.1 Garcialebias charrua | reverse complement strand
TATACATATCTATACATATATATATATATATAAATATATATATATATATATATATATATATATATATATATATATTATATATATATAATATAAAATCACTCTTACAGTATGTCAGAACACAACCTGTCCCTGCAATCTGTTACAAGAGCCATCAGCCAAGCCAATTAGATTGGAATGTTTGCCATTCATTCGCAAACAATGGACACAAGTCCCCCAGCATATCCCCCCCAAATGCAGTCTCCTACTACAAAGGCCATCGCTTTTACTTGCAGAAGGAAAAAGTCTCCAGGCATGCTTACTCAAGGATTACAAATTCCTAAAAAAAAGAGCCATTTGGCTAGGCTCTGGTAAAGATTGTACTGATTTAAATATCCTGGGATTTCCAGTGCTAGAGTGCTGTAATGCTATTCTAGCCCATCGTTCTGAATACTATTTGCAAATCCTGAAGCTTATTCAGAAAGCTGCAGCATGAGTACTTGCAGGTACTTCTAGGAGAGACCATATTTGTACTGTTTAAGCTTGTTGGCTTCCTGTCACTAGCAGAGTACAATACAAAGCCCTCCTCATTACATATACAGTAAATCACTAAATGGCATCGCTCCATCATAGTTAAAGCAGCTTCTTGTCTCTTACAGCCAGACTAGACCTTGGTTCCCAGCATGCAGGTCTCTTATTGGGTTCAAGAATCTCTAAAACTAGAATGTGTGAGAAAGTCTTTGGTTTGGAGACTCCCCTCCTCTGGAATCAGAATCAACCACCAACATGCTCCCTGATTTCAAAATAAAGCTCAAATTTTTTTTTATGGCAGCTCTTATTTTTAAATTGTCAATTTCCAAATTTTTGCATAATGTTATTTTGAATTGTCTGTGTAAATATTTTTTATGTTTTATCATGTGTTATTATACAGTGATTTTATATATTTAGTTACATTTGATTTTTGTTGCTTTGAAATTTATTGCCTCAATGTTCTTTTAATTCTGTTTGTTTATTATTTTGTGTGACATAGGTTTGATTTTTTTGTTTAAAATATAGTATTTTTGTATACTGTTAAGTACTTTGAGTTATTTCTGCATTTGAAAAGCGCCATATAAATAAAGTTGAGTTGAGCTAAGTTATACAGTATTTCCCAAAATATTTTGTTTCCGTTTTTAATTTTAGCATAAAATAATTAGTTTTATACCATGAGGCTAGCCTGGCCCTCGCCTTCCTGCACAGCTCCGCTCAATTCTCATTTCCCTTCACTGCACAGTCTGGGACTTCTCCCATAGACAAGGATTTCTCCGGTAGATTATTGACCGGACCAATCAGAGAACAGAAGGGGCGAGAGTTTTTGGCCCCTAACCCACGCCCCCACCTGTCCCAGCGCAGCCAGCGAGCATTCGCATGTTCTCATTCAAAGCGATGCAAAGCGATGCAGGACTGTTTTATATGTGATACAAATTTATTAATTTCCCCTTCTTAATCCCTTATCTGGAGTTTTCTTTTGTTTTTTTGGCCAAAAGTCAAGTTATCGCTCCCTCCTCGTCCTCCTCCTCTCCGCTGAGTGCCACCTGTCCCAGCGCAGCCAGAGCCAGCGCGCAGCCGCATGTTCTCATTCAAAGCGATGCAGGACTGTTTTATATTTGACACAAATGTGTTAAATTCCCCTTCTTAATCTCTTATCTGGAGTTTTATTTAGTTTTTTTGCCAAAAGTCAAGTGATCGCTCTCCTCCTCCTCTCTCTCCGGCGCCGCGCGGTGCAAAGAATAAGGAAATGACTGAGGTTGTCACGAGAGAATTAAAATAGGGTTTTACGTTGCTGCCCGAGTCCCTGCATATTTTCTGGTCTTCTGGACCAGCGCTACATGGTTTTATTTAATTTTTTTCAAACGTTATAAACACAGAATGCAGGCAGCGAGAGAAAATTCAGCAGGAGGCGGAGCAGATGTCAAGTTCGGCAGAGCTCTGAGGGGGAGGGAGCAGAATGCTTTACCTGTTCAAAATTTTTCTAAGATCCAATGGTTTTGTTCCTCAGGCAGAGGCCACGCCTCCAGCAAGAATCGTTTTTCAATGGAGAAGTCCCAGACCATTGTCTGAAGCGAAGTGAAGGACAAGGGTCTGGTTTTAACCAGGCTACCATGAGGCCAGCCTGATTCAGCATTAAATAAAGTCTCTCAAACAGGCTCAAATCAAAATATAATAACATTCCTTTTGTGACGGTACTGCAGCACAGTTGGAAGAGCTGCTGCCTCTCAGCGAGAAGTTTGCCGGTTCAAATCACAGTCCGGGGACCATTCTGGGTGGAGTTTGCATGTTCTCTCTGTGCATGTGTTGGTTTTCTCCAGGTACTCCAGTTTCCTCCCACAGTCCAAAAACATGCATGTTAGACTGATTGTTAACTCTAAATTGTCTCTAGGTGTGAATGAGAGAGTGAAGGTTTGTTTGTCTCGTTTGTCTCAATGTGTCCCTGTGATGGACTGGAGACCTGTCATGGGTGTCTCCTACCTCTCGCACAGTGACTGCTGGATATGGACACCAGTGACCCCTGTGACCCAGAAAGGAAGAAGCAGGAAAAGATAATGAATGGATATTCCTTTGGTAATATTTGTAGTAATGTATTTAAATTGTAATGAAGAGATTTTTTTCTCATGACATCAGCAGTTCATTGTGAATGACTTATTTCCACCTGTGTCCAATCAGGGAAGCATCCCATTAGGAATGAAGAGATCCGTCTTTAAAAATCTGAACAGTGTGTTCAAACATTATGACCATCTGTTCATAGTTTAGAGGTTTGGAAAGCTTACCAGTAAGGTAATTCTAAGATGATGACACACACACAACCAGAATATCCTTTGTTTCTGTAGGGTGAAGTCATGAACTCAGCTCCTTTTTTCCCCTCTGACACATTCCAGCCTTTTACAAATGGACGAGAGCACATCAGCAGCAGACTTCTTCTGCAATAGACACAAAGTAAAATCAACATGTCGAACATAATGTAACTCATTCACTCGATTAATGAGCCTTCTTGGTTTTTGTAGGCACAACAAGCAAGTTTTCCTTGCTAACATCTGTTTGGCTGTCTGGTAAAACGCTTTCAGTTCAGCGCTACAGTTTGTGACTGTCCAAGAGCGTGCAGGACCACTGGGCAATAAAGCATCCTCTTTATTCATCCTGTGGTATGAGGGGGAGCTCCAGCCAGACTGTGTCCTCCTCTCTCTCCACTTCCACGTGTGCATTCTTTGCACACATGAAAAACTATTTGGTATGCAGCTCATGGAGAGTTGTAGATGTATGACTCAGATGTGGGCCATCAGGAATCTCAAACAGTGTTTTTTGACTTACAGTATTCAAAAGTTATCCACACTCCAAGTCACCTTCTGGTTGTTACCCTGCACTTGTACTGTATGTGGCGAGCCTCACTCAAAGCAGAAGCCTTTCATTTTTCAAAAAGTCTGCTTCCTCAAACTCTCTAGTGGGCTGTGAATAAAATAAAATGTTAAACTTGTGTGGATGCACAGGGAACATCTTCAAAGTCCTGTTGTGACCTAAATAGAAAAGACCACACCTTCCCAAATGGAAACATGAGCTTCACCGCTGCAAACTTTTCTTTAAAAGTGAAACCATATGACTCGATTCCGTGCTGTTTGTGGCTGTAATGTTGCCACTGAGGGGGAAAGGTGTTGGAGGAACACAGAGCTGCTCTCAGCACTCAGTCGGATGAAAGTTTATTATGATTTTTGCACATTTAGTCGAGCTGAGCGTGTTCTGCGTCTCCGTCATTGCTTATGACACAGCTGTGAAAAGGGACTGGATTCAAACAGCATTTTAACCAACATCAGCTTTCTGTGTTTACATACTCTACACAGGCAATGAAAAATTCCCGTCAAACACTGTTGAGGGGCGAGCCACCATGTACGTTCAGCTGTTGCACAAGCACACGCCGCCTGTACTGCATGTTCTTTAGCAGGTCAAAAACCTGCCCTTATTAGTGAGGAAAGATATATGCTGGTAGGATTAAAAGACAAAATAAACAACTGTCAAGGTAGCTTGGATGCTTTGTCAAATGTCTTGAGAAAATCTGATTTTCTTGACATCTGAGTTACAGCAATTTAGAAATTTAGGTTAATCATAAATGCATTTGGAATGGCATGTAAAAACAAGCTTTGTGGTAGTCTGTGTCAAATGTTTTAGGACTGTTTTGTAAAACGTTCAAGCATTCCTTTGACTTGGCAATACCAAATCCATTAAGTTAGTAAAAGTCTCCAGATGCAGGTGAGTGAAGGCAAGAAATAATAAAAATAATTATGAATCTAAAAACAAAACCAAGGGTGCTGCAAGGCCAGGTGTTCAGAAACATCAACTTTAAATAGATCTACTGAGCAAGAGAAGAATGAAAACAAAACTTCTCATGGAGGACCACCCAATGATGGAAGGACTGGGATCTAGCAGAGGAGGACTAAATATTCTCAGTGTTCTCACATACATTTATACATTTATGAATGCTCAATCAGCATCAACTTCATAATAAATGAATAACCTAATTTATAAAGCAATGATAGACATTGAAAAAACCCCGTTTGTTCTCTCAGTCTTGGTCATTAGAGTTCAGCAGGCAGAGAAGATATTTGCTGTGGTGGGAGGAATCCTGAATGACTTTACCTGCTCTGTTCCTGCAGCGTCGGACAAAAATGTCCTGTGTGAGGATGGGGCCAATTTAATGCAGCGTTCATCTGCTTTCATGACACTATGAAGAGATTTTTACTCACTGCTCCTGGCCCATGAAGTGATGCTCCTTGTCAGTAAGCACTGACCTGCTGCTCTGTAGGTTTTAAAGAGGGTGGGTGGACCTTAAATCTTCGCCGCTGCCTCAGATGATAAAGTTGTTGCCTCATCTTAGTGACCAGAAAGAGAAAATGTGAGATTCTTCAGATTATGAACCACAAAACAGTTGAAGATGCTGTTGTTTCACTGATGTATCTGTAGGGATATAATACTAGTCAGTTTTACTGACTGTACAATATTCCAGATGAAAGATTTGAGTAGATTTTATCTGACACAAACTTATCATCAATATTCACGAGTTCTCTCTTTTTAGATCAATATCAATAATTCTGTGACTAGACCAGATGTAATTCACAGGAAACGTTAAACTTATGTTGGTACAGCAGGACTGGACCATTTATTTAACATAATTATAAATTACATCACACATTTGTACATGTTTGGATCGATCGAAATTTCCTATAACTTACTTCAGCATAGATGAAACACGCGTCCGTAATTTCATAGGAACAACAGAACACAAGTTATGGGTGTTATTAACTTATATCTCTGCTGGCACAATAACTTAAAGTTTAGTTACTTAAAATAAGAAAGTTTCATAGAAGAGAAAATGGAGGATTAAAGAAGATGGAGGATGAGGAGAGGCATTATCTTGATGTGTTTTAACCAGAAACATGGCAGTTCCTCGGCGGCTTCCGCTCGACTCGGTCGAATGGACATCGACGTTTTACCTGTGCGAAGATTCTTGGTCTCTGCTTCGGTAAACTTGTCCCAACCTCACGTGCACGAACTGTCCGTTCGTGCTACGGTTTACAGGCGACCGGCGTCCATTTTTGCAACGGCTCGCTCACAAGACGGCTTCCACCTCACCGAAGTAACGACCTCAGTTCCGGTTGGCTTTTCAAGATAAAAGCTTCCTTGAAGGAATTTCATTAAAATAAAGCTTTTTACAGCTTGAAATGGATTTATAACTGGCATGTCATAAATCTTTTAACTGAATGACGTGTCCTTAGCGTGTGACTGGCGTTCATTCAGCTCTTTGGGGAACCTCATGGCTTGAGGACCTCAGCAAACTCTGGGCTCCGACAGGAAGTGAAGCCTTAAAAAGGGGAGGTTGACCCAGTAAATCCCTCTCGCTTATTGGTTGCTTCCCAGAAAACGGGAGTGAATTTGTTCGGGTCAGAGAGGTGAAATTCTGAAGGTTGAGCAGGATAACAGAGAAAGATAGTGTTCAGGACAGCCAGACTCATAGCCACCAGTTCTAAAGAGATTTAGATTAGGCTCTGATTCACGTGGCAACCTTCTTAAAACAACTCTGAAAAGCTCAGCTTGACATAAATTTCAACTTTAGGCAGCATTCTGATTCATGTGTGCACATATTAAGAATACATCAGCCTATTAAAGAATGACGATGATCATTCAATATATCCAATTTAACACTTGTTCATATGAATAACACAAGGTTATGCCTTGATTATATCTGAATCAAACAAGTAAAAATAAAGAGAGTCTTTTCTGAAGTAATATGTGTCTTGATTGATATTACTGAAATAAAATATTGGTAAAATGTCTCTCTGCAGGAATGAGTGAGAGGAGCTTCAAAGACATTCAGAGACATGTTTAATGTGTATCAGTGACCAGGGATCTGATCCACTACATATCCTTCATGTAGATGGGTTTATGGTAAGGTGTCTTGCTGTTTTTGTAGTTTGCAGTCAGTTATTTTGTTTTAGTGATGTTTAGAAGTAGCCTCTTCTCCTGGCACTAAGGGGCCATTTACATGCATGTATTTTGAGGGAAACCACACCTTTCTCTCTGCAAGAAAGTTCATGCGCAATAATCCAGGTACCAAATCCAATAATTCTCAGTCTGGTCATCTGGACAGTTTCTTTATTTGATTTTAAAGAAACTGTCCAGATGACTCGACAGAATTATTGGACTTTCTCTCTGTGGTTCTGCTGTTCATTAACAACCCCCCTCGGTGAATCCGGAGGCTTCTCAACCCACCTCTCAGAGTGAAAGTTTTCGGGAGGCAGCCCGCTGTTATGTACACATCTCCTGCAGAGGTGTTAAAGCACATGCACACTACAGGAATACATATCATGCACGCATGGACCGATGGCATATTTCTATCAAAAACAATGACGGTGGAGTGTAACATCCTGCTTTCTGTGCTATAACTGATGGAATATATTTTGAGTCTTGTAGTTAATCTACACCAGAATGTAGCTGCTGTGACCGACATCTGTGTTGGGAGGAGACGCCAGTTGGATCCAGTTCTAATATCGCCATTTACTGAACGAGCCTGTTGAGTAGGTGGATATTTCACGCTTCGCGCTGGAGTTACATACAAAATGTGCTAAATAATAACAGTTAAACAATAATATGTATATTAGTGACAGGAGATACAATGACGCTATCTGGACATTATGTAATTCAAGTTATGTGATTTAAAGATGCAAAACATTTTGCGTGTTATTAAAGTTGAAAAAGAAGACATCAGGTTTAATTTTTATTTATTTATTCAACACCACAAATGTTGGTTACATATTGTAACCCCAGATTCTATGAGTGTAAGCATAGCCCTTTAAAGGTTGTCGCTATTGGGTTTACCCACACGCAGCGTGCCAAAACACTGAAAACCTAGTCCACGCCCATCTGCTGTGGGCCCCACCCGGTCCGCTATAAAACCGCATCTGGACCAGGGTTCTGCACCCAAAGGCATATTCTTTTCTTCAGTCATTTGAGAGCCAGTGAGGCCCAGGTTTTAAAGGGCTATGCTTACACTCATAGAATTTGGGGTTACAATATGTAACCAACGTTCTATTTCATGTAAGTTACGCCCTTTAAAGGCTGTCACTATTTGGGTTTATAAACTTGTGTGGGTGCCACTAAGGCCCCGCCCTCTGGGCCCCGCCCTCTGGGTACTTAAGCGGCTTGCGCCCCTCCATCTTTCTCCAAAGTTGCACTTCACCGAGCTTTCAGCATTGAAAAGGGCCAGCTATGTTGCACCTCGTTCCCTTCCTTTAGGGAACATGAGTTATGGTGCATAACTTTCAGTTCCCTTTCAGTCTGGTCTCTCAGTGCAACATACATGCTATGGGAACGTAATCCATTCATGCCCTTGAAATGCTCAGTAAAATGCATGCTAGAGTGAACGTCTGCCTTTGACCAGCAGGCATCCCAAGGCTACTTTCTATTGTGTGTTAGAAAGGACAGCCTGAGTGATGTCACTCGCAGTAACATCCAAACTGTAATGCTTTGCAAAAGTATTTAATGAGCTCCAATTCGCAGTAGCACAGATGTCTGCGACTGGTACACCCTTACATAATGACCAGGAAGTGGCCAAGCCCCTAGTGGAGTGAACATGCACTCCAGAGGGTACCTGTTGACCTTTGCTACTGTAGGCCCTTTTTATGGCCTCAGTCACCCAATGTGAGAGGCGTTGTTTTGATAGGGCTCTCCCGGTGGCAGGTGCTGCAAAGCAGACAAACAGTTGGTTTGTTTTCCTCCATTCGGCTGTTCTCTGCATGTAGGTGCGTAAAGCCCTCACTGGGCAGAGAGCCTGTAGCCTTTCCTGTTCCTGAGTGAGGACAGGAGCAGGTGGAAAGGAGGAGAGATCAAAGTCTAGACTCCTATGGTTCAGAGTCAAGACCTGGGGAGTGTATGCGGGATTAGACCTTAGTGTGACCTTTGACCCGTCAGGGGCGAATCTGGTACACATTGGATGTACAGACAATGGGCCTCATGCAAGAACATGTTCATATTTTTATCCTAAATTTCTCTTACTTTTGTTCGTACGAAGCGTTCGTACGAACATGCCACGTCAGATTCAACAAACTCTTCTATCCTCAGGAAAAGTGTGTAAATGAGCTGCGTAAATATAATGAATTGCACCTGTTCTATCCACCTGCTCGTGCACGCGGAGAGGTCATTTACATAATTCCCACCCCTCAAAACACCATATAAGGCTACGTTTCCTGCCTCAGAGAGCAGGAAGTGTCCGTTCATAAAATGACAGCGAAAAGTAAAAAGAAGAACTTTACGGGTGCGGAGATTGAAGTTCTGCTCTCCGAGATCGAGAAAAGAAAATCTGTCCTTTTTAGCAGCGTCACTCATGGGATTAAAGGACCAGCTAAAGCCAAAGAATGGCATGAAATAACCACTGCTGTTAATGTTGTGTCTCCCGTGGGTCGTACAGTATCAGAAATCAAGAAAAAATGGTTTGATCTGAAAATGGCTTCAAAAAAACGTCTCGCCGCAGCACGGTGCTCTATGACTGCAACAGGAGGAGGTCAAGGAAAAGTCTGCGTTACCGAGATGGATGGAAAAATAAATGTCATGTCAAAACTCCAATTGTGCGCTCAACTACAGCACGAGTGCGTGTATGCAGCTTATTACACAAGCGCTCCTGTCTTGTCTGAGGGCTGTTTAGAGGTGTCATAAGCCATGGGGCTAATGCATAGCCTCGATCACCTGTGGAAAATAGTGAGTTATAGGTAAATGATCAGAGAATAATTCCAAATCCTCAATTACAAATTAAAAAGTTACCAACAAGCCAGCCATCTCCATGCGCACCTTGCGCAAGACGCGTGCCAACAGCACTGTTTTGCAGCACAAATGAGTCATGCGCTCCTCCTGGCCATCGCGCAACCACATTTAGCAGGTTATATTTCGAATCAGATATAATTTGGACATTTATGGAGTGGTATTGCTTCCGATTGAGGAATGGGAATGCGTCAGGTGAAGGTGCTTTGATCCGTCTGTGTGTACAGTCTATTGCTCCGATGGTGTTTGGCAGTCCAGCAATAGCATGAAAATCAGTCTTAATTTGTACTTGTTCTGCGGCGGTGTATGGGAATTTTATGTACCTGGGTGTTAATTTGAGGAGGGCTTTGATGACCAAGGGGAGCGCACGACTCACCGAAGCCTGCGACACACCAGACAAATTAAACTTAAAATTATAATTCTAATTCAAACAGAATAACCTATTGTCAAGAATAATTATGGTGCGTGATTTTTTTAAACCCAAAATATTTTCTAAATAACGAAGTATAAAGTTATTAGTGGAGAAAATCCGTCTGGATAACAGCACACTGACTGCTCGTAAAATATACGACAGGTCTGGACCACACATAAATTTTGTTCGTATCTGAAAAAAATCTTAGAATACGAAAACAATGTTGAATGCCACAAATGCTCCTAAATCACTCGTACGCACAGTTTAACAACAAATCTGTGCGTACGAACGGTTCTTGCATGAGGCCCAATGCATGGAGGTCACCCACGCGTTTCGCCGAGCAAAGTACCAGGATTAGAGCAGTTTTATAAGATAGTAAATCTATCTTAACCTCGCTCAGTGGCTCGAATGGAGGGTCACAGAGGGTCCCTATGACCAGGCCAAGATCCCAACCAGGGGTCAGGGTCCTGCTGGGTGGTTTAGTCCGAAGGACAGCCTTCATAAATCTTATTATTATTGGATGTGCTCCGGGTGTCCTGTGTCCCCAGCCTTCGTGACAGGCTGAAATAGCTGATAGGAAAACTTTAATCGTTGAATAAGAACAACCTTTTTCCAGTAAGTCCTGAAGGAAAGTCAGGAGCTGAGCCAAGTCACATGCATAAGAAATAATGTTTTTTTCTGAGCACCAGGCTTCAAAAATATGTCACTTTTGCACGTATAAAGATTGTGTTGATCCAGCACGGGCATTTGTATGGTCAATACCACATTTTCTGGCAAGCCTGACGCCATCAACCAGTTCTTTTCAGCCAACAAGCTGAGACTTTTGGCAGTTCCTGGCCTAAGTGGTTGTACTGCCCCTTCTGGTGACACAGAGGCTGTTAACCCCTGGGGGTCAACCAGATTGGGAAGGAGGCCTCCTTGCTGATGTGCTCCTAAGTTACCTTGCTCAGGGTTAATTGAGGGCCGATGTAACCTGTCATCCTTATTAGACAGGTTTGGAGCAGAAAGTCTATTTTCCTCCTCCAAGTTTGGAGGCCTGCTGTGAAGCTGCGAGTTATGTAAACGAGCAGATCTCCTGACTCCAATCCGTTTTCTAGGGTGGTCCAGTCTACTGGTCCTTGTCTTTAATGGAGCGTTGGTACCAGGTAAACCGACCGAGGTCTGTGTTTCACCCTTTGGGGGAATTATTTTTGAAAGCAGATTTGGATCAGCACAGAACGGGAGGTGACGTGCTGTCTGAGTACTGCTCGGGCATTGCGTGTCCTTCGTTAATAACAAAGAAACGGCTGCACCATGAGAGTCAATAAAACAGAGAGGAGCTGTTTCATGAACTTTATTCGTGCTTATGTGCAATAACGTACATGATTTTATGTCACTCACAGCAGAGAAAGCAGGATTTGTGCATGCTGTAAATAAACTAGCTGTTTGTACTATGTTACAAGCAAAGTTTGGACATGAAGGGATCATTCCCGTTACCATGTGGGCAGGTGATCGTGTAACGTGGAAACGTGGACCTGGTTCATCAGGCACGTTTTTGTCTGTTGTCACGATTCGCTGAGGAGGCCCTATGCTTGGTCGCCTGGCGGAGGAAAAACCTGTTTTTGCTCCATGCGTGCTCAGTACGAGGTGGGCCTGGCGGGGTCTCTGCCTGGGCTCCTCCTCGTATGCTGACCGCTTCTGCGGTGGGGCACGGGTTGCCGAGTGGTGCAGAGACTACGAAGGTCTGCTACCAGCAGACTCCCTTGGGGGTGCGAAGCTTCTCTGGGGAATGCCCACCCTGAGAGCTTCCGCCTGTCTGCGTCTTTGGTCCAGCTTGGTCTGAATTCGCTCCAAAGCTTTACCAAACAATCCCTCCGGCTCTATCGAGTGGTGGAGAAAAGGCACCTTTTGTCCCTCCGGGAGATCCGTCAGAGTCATCCAAAGGTGGCGGATAGCAATGACCACTTCCGCCATTCCCTTGCCCTATGCAACAGCAGCTGTCCCCATCATATGGAGCACAAAGTCTGTTGCTCTGCGGGATTCATCCAGCAATTCGGCAGCCGCCTGCTTGTCCGTTGTTGTTTGGAGCTGTTGCAGCTTTTCCGCTAGGTAAGCCTGCATTAACGCGGATGCGTTCATGGCGCGTGCCGCGAGTCCCTGAGCCCTGTAGCATTTCACAAGTAGAGACGCTGAGGCTTGACAAGCCTTGCTGGGAAGAGATGGTTTTGTTCCTGATGATTTAGGAGCCAGGTGAGACGCTAGTGTGTCCTCAATCTGAGGCATGTTAGCTATTCCCACTTCATCCATCCCGTCTACGTCGAGGAACTGTGAGAGGGGAAGGAGCATGGGGGCTCTTGGTTGAGTCCAGGTGCGAGTTAGTTCTGTGAGGAAGTCCGGGAACACGGGCATCTTTTGCCTCGTGGCGGCCTGCTGCTTCGAGTAAAAATAGTTTCCTGCCAGCCTCGTGACCTGTTGGCGAGGCGGAGGTTCAGGCCATGGGATGTGCAGGGCGTTCGATGCTCTGTGGCACAAGTCGAACAAAGCAGGGATGGAAAAGTCAGTTTCTGGGAGCACAGGTACTGGGGTCTGGGAGAGATCTTCACCCTGATCCTTCAGTTCCACGTCCGTCTCCTCCGTTGAAAATTCGCCCGAGGCTGAAATCTAGATCTCGTCCTCGTTCATCATGCCACGGGTGTCGAATTCGACTGTTAGGTCCACCATAGGAGCCAGCACGTCAGGGCTGTCGCCCCATTCGACACGTGTACTCTCATGTAGAGCCATGTTCTCTAACTCCGACGTGGGAGTGAGGGGCTCCGTGGTGTCCGCGTCCGCTGTTGTCGCTGAAGAGCCCATGGCTTTGGCGACGAGGTCAACCCGATGTCGCAGCACCGCATCCATCATGAGGCTGCAATGTGGGCAAAAGTCGGGCACTTCCAGTGCTGTTTTTGCATGAAGCATTCCCAGGCAGACTGGACAGGCCTCGTGGGTGTCCGTTGCTGCGAGGGAAAAGCTGCATCCGCTGGGACACGCGCGCAAAATTGGGCTCGCCGTCCCGTTGGATTTCCTTGGAAGTCTCACCTTTCGTTTTCCTTTCTCTGGAGGCATGTCCGAGATGAGGCGAGCGAGTCCTTCCAGAAACTTTTTTCTTTTTTTTTCTTGAAATGTCTCCTCCATCACGTCGCTTTCGCTGGCTAGCTCGCTAGGAGTTAGCGAGGTAGCTTTTTCTTGTGGCGTAGTTAGCGCCATCGAGCGAAGCAACCTGTAGAGAGATGAGAAGAAAATACTTTGGGGTTAAGAGAAATGTGTCGGACTAGCTTTCGCTAGTCCAGCAATACGCAAGAATAATTCTCTGTGCGCTCTGTATAGAGAGCAAGCTCACCTTAGGTTGAGCGACGAAGCAACAGAGAAGTCCTGCGAAGAGGTAGTTCAGGTTTAAGCAAGGTGAAGGGCAAAAAAGAGAAAGAAAGAGGGGCACAAGCCGCTTAAGTACTCAGAGGGCGAGGCCTCTGGCGCGGCGATGACACCCCTAGCTGTAAAGGCGTGAGTATATTCATTCAGGTAATCGTGCGGGGGTGCAATTCCCATAGCAAGTATGTTGCACTGAGAGACCAGACTGAAATGGAACAAGGGTGTGTTGTTTTGTCAATAATTGTTTTTTTGTTGTTTTTCCTTTCTTATTTTGATTTTATTTTGTTTTTTATTTTTACAGTTGTTTGACTGTTTATTTTGTTTTTTGTTTTTACAGTTGTTTGACTGAAAAAAACAATCACTCTGCCATAACTCAGAGAACAGAATGTGTCAGTGAAGACCTAGAGATATCTCGTAGATAAAAACGGATGAAGAGGGTCGGTGATGACCACGAAGCCGCAGAGCAAATGTCCTACACAGCGACTCCTCTGTGCAGAGCTGTGGAGATTGAAATCTCTCTGGTGGAATGAGCCCTGAGTCCTTCAGGAGGTTGGAGACCAGAATAACTGTAGGCATGTGAAATAGTTTTACATAAACAATGTGACAAACGTTGGGAAGATAAGGGCAGACCCAGTGATCATTCCTTGAAATGTACAAACAACTGATCAGATTTACGCACCACGGCTGTGCGTGCCACATAACACCTGAGCCCGCGTACTAGGTACAAATGTTCCTCCTCTGTATTTTTGTAGGGAGAAGGACCAAACCTTTCCAACGTAATGACTCTGGACCTGAACAAACTTGTTATGCTTTTGGGTATAAAAGCAAGATTTGGCCGGAGTTCAGCTGAACTTCCATCTCCTTGAATTTTGAGACAAGAAGGAGCAACGGACAGACCTGACAAGTCGCTCACTCTTTTAGCTGACGTCAGAGCTAATAGCAAGGCTGTTTTAAATGACAAATACTTCAAGGGTATCTGGCCCAAAGGCTCAAACAGATCTTTAGTCATTGCACTGAGGACGCATGCTAGGTCCCATTGTAGTGCCAGAGCGTGTGTCACTGGTCTAAGCCGGCGTGCGTCTTTCAGAAACTGTTTTGTTAAAGGATGATTGAAAACTGTTCTATCATTGAAACCTTCATGACAGGAGGAGATCACTACAGCAGAAGTTTTGCGTGCTGAAAGCTAAATTTCTGTCCAACAGTAGCTGCAAGTAGGATAGAATGCAGCCCAGGGGACTTGAAATTGGATCCACCTCCTTTTCTAGGCACCATCGCTGAAAATTAGCCTAATTAGAAGCGTAAACAGCTGTAGTGGATTTTGCGCATGCTCCCTGGATGGTGCATATTACGTCTTTAGAAAAAACAAATGTTTCTAAGTGTTCTCGTTCAGTGACCAAACCCATAGGTGTTTAGTTATTATAGGAAAACTCCTGATTGCTCCCCCCGCCTGCAGGAGCGCATCGTCTCTCCATGGTAGCTTTCATGATCGACTCGTCAACTGTTGCAGAACCGGGAACCACGGTGCGTTCGTGCGTTCCGGAGCGATCAGAATCATTGTCAATTTCTCGTCTCTCACCCTTTCCAGCAGTGCTGGTAACAGAGGAAATGGGGGGAAGGCATAAATTAGCATTTTGGGCCACGGTTTGTGCGCAAATGCGTTCACCCCTAATGGGGGAGCCTCCTGTGGGTTTAGAGAGAAAAACAGAGGACATTAAGAGTTCTCTCGAGTGGCAATCAGGTCCACTTCCACTCTCCCGAACCTGCTCCAGATTTGTGAGATTAGATCTGGGTGGAGAGACCAATCACTGTTCAGAAAGCCTCCTCTCGACATAATATCTGCTCCTTTGTTTAAAACGCCTGGGATATAAACAGCTTTGATTGATTTTAAGTGTGCGCGCGCCCAACTGAGCAGTTTCCTGGCTGTGTTCAGCAGTTGGGCTGAGCGCACGCCCCCTTGGCTATTTATGTACGCTGCTATGGTTCTGTTGTCCGTGTGGACCATTACATGATGGTCCTGGACCAGTGGGGCAAAGTGTCTGAGGACTTTCTGGTACTCTGAAGAGTTCCAGTACATTTATGTGAAGAAACGTGCCGGTCAGCCACACCCCTCCTACTGTTTGTGACAGACAAGTCCCTCCCCAGCCAGAGAGGGACGCATCTGTGAACACCGATGTGAATGACGTCACTTTGCCCAGGGGAACTCCTTCTGACAAATGGTAAATGGTAAATGGAGCTTATTTATATAGCGCTTTCCAGCCCCCTGTGAGGAGCCCCAAAGCACTTTACAATACCAGCCATCCACCCATTCATTCAGACATTCATACACCGGTAGTGGTAGCCTGCCTTGCAAGGCGCCATCCAGACCTACCGGGAGCAACTCGGGGTTAAGTGTCTTGCCCAGGGACACAACGACACATGGTGGGCGGATGCGGGATTCGAACCTCCAACCTTCCGATCAGGGGTCGACTGCCATTACCACTACACCACGGCCGCCCCTAATGGGGGAGCCTCCTGTGGGTTTAGAGAGAAAAACAGAGGACATTAAGAGTTCTCTCGAGTGGCAATCAGGTCCACTTCCACTCTCCCGAACCTGCTCCAGATTTGTGAGATTAGATCTGGGTGGAGAGACCAATCACTGTTCAGAAAGCCTCCTCTCGACATATCTGCTCCTTTGTTTAAAACGCCTGGGATATAAACAGCTTTGATTGATTTTAAGTGTGCGAGCGCCCAACAGAGGAGTTTCCAGGCTGTGTTCAGCAGTTGGGCTGAGCAAGTTCAACGGATTCCCGCAGTGGATCAGGTCCGCCTTCACAGATGGTGGAATGGTGATCAGGCGCTGTTTGTGATGTACAGGGTTGATTTTCAGTCGATTGAACCATTTTTGCAGGTGACGCTTAAACAATAACCCCAGCGGGACTACCACGAGCGTAGCAGACATTGTTCCTAATAATCTCATGATTGCTAGCGCTGTTACTGTCCTGTGAGTAAGGGTTGAACGAGTACATAATTTTTAACCTCGACATTAACATAAAAAAACTCGAACGGCACTCGAGTAGCCGATGACGTCACAGTGTCTTATGATGCAAAATAAATAAATAAATATAAATGCATAAAAAACGTCTTTACAAAAAGAAAAAAAAGACCAACAAAACATTGGGAGCATTTATTATGCTCCTATCATTTATCATACTGCAGATAAGTCACAGGAAAAACAAAACTATTAGTTATTAATATTAATATTAAAAGTGAAAGTAAGGCGCTGAACCGAAACTTAAAAAACAAATGGGGCCACAGCCACACCGTACCACGCCTGCAGTGCTGTGCAATTTAGGTTTACTTTTAGAGATTGTGTTTATAGGTTTTTAATAGCTAGAGAGATGAATATTTGCTGCTTTTTGTTTGTGAAACGAGAGAAAGGACGCCGTTTCGGCCGTGTTATATATGTGACCTGCAATGCAACACTGCCCCCTGCTGTCACAATCTACTACGGTGGTCAGAGCAAAGAAAATCAACAGGATGATTCAATGAGTAGCACAATTTATAAAATTATAAACAGTTTTACCTTTTTGACAAGACGGCCTGCTCCATTAACATCCGTGCGCACATAGGAATCCATTTTGTAGCGTCTACTAAAAGCTAAAAGCTACCTCGCGCGCTGTGAAATGTGACGTACTACGGGTACCCGAAGTGGACAAAAAAGCCTCGATAGAAGTCAAAGCACTCGATCTGTCGAAAACTCGGGTACTCTGTTAATGCACTACCTATGAGGCTGGACAAGCTGGAGCAGTGATGTCAGAGATTCCTTTTTCTGATCTGACAGAACAGCTGTTATGCTCACTGAATTTAAATTTACTCCCAGGAATGTGATTTGTTGGGACAGAGTTACTGAGCTCTTCTCCCAGTTTATGGTGAAGCCCAGATGAGATAGATGTTTGACTAGAACAACTGTTTGTGTCTC
This sequence comes from Garcialebias charrua, assembly GCA_038048925.1. Lineage (NCBI taxonomy): Eukaryota > Metazoa > Chordata > Actinopteri > Cyprinodontiformes > Rivulidae > Garcialebias > Garcialebias charrua. Next base: position 2,692 of record JBBPBX010066127.1, on the reverse strand, counting down.
TGCCTCTTTTCTGGACCGAGATAACAGCGTAAGATCGTCCAGATAAAACAGGATTATTATACCTCTCATTCGAAGTGGTTGAAAGGCGGCTTCCATGCATTTTGAAAAAGTGCGTGGAGCTAGTGCATACCCGAAGGGGAGGCGGTTGTATTGATAACAGGCCCCTTGAAAGGAAAAACGGAGAAACTTCCTGTGTTTGTTTATTATCGGGATTTGAAAATATGTGGCCAGCCACGAGAAATGTAGGAACAAGTCGGCACAGCTCTAACTGAGAAAAAATCAATAAACCTTCAACTTCTGAGAAATTAGTGAAAATCGTTTTTTTGCAAAATGTACCAGTTGAAGTTGTGAAGAAACCATCCCATGCTTTAAAAAACACTTTATAAGTGTTTAAACTGTTAAACTTTGTGTTAGAATTAAGTTTGTTTTCAGAGTAAAACCAAGCCGCAGTGATTTGCGTACTGGGGGGCGGGGACCCTCACAGCTGATTAACATGCGGGACTTGTTTGGCTGGTATCAGAGCTCTTCGGCCAATAACGTGCAGCTTTGAAAGAAGCACATGGCTACTTAACATCTATAGATCACCCAGTGGACACAAGGAACAAGGAAAATAATAAAATAAAGCCGATCAAAGCGTCAGAGCGGTCAGCTGTTTTTCGACCGACCCGAGGGGAAAAAAAAAGAAGCCTTTACTGCGTGCGCAAGCAAATCAGTTTCCATCCTACATAATACATCCATCCATACGTCCATCCATCCATCCACTATCTTTATTTCATTAGACAAAGCAGACACGCGTAATCACCGCGCCATGCGCGCAGCCACTGCGGTAAAGTGAGCCTCTACTCGGCTCCGTGTCTGCAGCCATGGTCTGTGTCCAGCAGCGCATCGCGCAATCACACGCGTTGGATTGGCTTAGGTTTTACAAATCGCAGCAAAGAAACTAAAATTTAAAGCACGATAATGGTGCACCAATTATGCAGATTCAACTGGCCGTTTGAAAAGGTAAAATGTACAGTTAACATCGGATGGATCAGCCGTTCTCACGCAGCTGTCAGCTGCTGTCAGCTGCTGTCATCATGATAAAAAAGCTGAATGGAGCAGCGTGTTTAATTAAAATAGCCTTGTTTTTCCCAGATAATTTTGCTCTAAAATGTTTTTGTTTATCTTTATGTAAGGTTATCTTTAGAATTTATTTTTCATGTTAATATATATTTGGTGAAACAAGAAATCTTTCTTTCTTTGAAATACATTATTTGGATGAATGGATGGATGGATGGATGGATGGAAACCGACCAGCCCACAAAAGCTTAATAAAAAAGACCTACAGCAAAGATAAGGCCTTTCTGCCCTGATGACACAAAAGTCATGTAGCACCAACACCTTTGTGACATCTAAAATAAGTCTGTGCAGGAGCTTGGTGTGTGTAAAGCCTTATTTTATTTTGTTTTCCCCCTGTCTAACCTTCTTAGATGCAACATAAGCATCTCCTGAATTTACTCAACATCTTCAGCTATTATACAAACTTTTCCAGTGTCATCAACTTTATAAAGTGCATTCCTGTCCTGTAGGGGAGACCGGGTATGGTTGTAACACTTTTTGCTCCAGCACCTTTAACTCACAGAATTTTTGAGCTAGAGTTTTCAAACTTTTATACAAAATACCCACATTTGTTGACTACAAATGGCACCAATTCAAACCTCTGCAAGAATATCACAGACCTCATGAGTTCATGTCAAATACATGGTGGTCCTTTGTTACAACCACACTTGCTGGGGTAAGTTGTAACAATTAGACAAAATAAGCAAAAACAGAGGCCACACCATGTGATATGCTTCAAAAAGAGGTTTACTGAATTAAAAGAACAATACAAGAACAAAATGTCTCTCTCTCTTTCTGTGACTGACCATAACTCAAATACAGGTGGTCCCCGACTTACGAGCACATCGACTTACAACGTTCCGGACTTACGAGCTGACTAACGAATAGTAAAGTTGTACAGAACATACAGAAAATACAGCACTGGAATGTGTTTTTAGATGAAAGTGTGTTAGCTATTGTAAACAAAGTTCTGTGCATGTTTATGAACCATGTTTGTGTTGAAAAATGGGTTCGTAGTAGCGCTAGCATACATTTTCCAACTTAGTCGGGGACCACCTGTATACTGTTTGTGTGTGCATGTGTGTAAATTATTCTACTAGAACAATCTTCCTTAACATGTAGACCTATAATGCCTAAATATAGTATAATGCCATATAAGGCCTAAATAATGTGCACAACCCACCCCAACCCTGTCAGCCATGTTTAGCTAGCTGTAGTAGCATAGTGGTTTGAAATTAGCACAGGAAAATGCATCACATTTTGCCTGAGAAATTACACTTTCATCTAATGTAAGTTATATGGTTTTATCTGCAACAGTATAAGTACTAAACAAAATATAGTCATGGTCAAAAAATTTACTTTCTTACCTCAAAATCAGTTTTTTCTCCTTAGTATCTGCATGTACCTGTTTCCAGACTTGACAATGACAATATGGTATTGTGGAGGAAGCGGGTAAACACTGAAATGATCATGTGAATCCTATCATATCCCTGATTGGTGGAACTGGTGGTGTTACAACTCTCCCCATGTTACAACTATACCCGGTCTCCCCTACCTTTAACACCATTTTTATTATACTTTTACTGCTGTTAAT
>JBBPBX010066125.1:0-19758 GCA_038048925.1 Garcialebias charrua | reverse complement strand
ATATATATATATATATATATATATATATATATATATATCAGTATGTTTGTTTGTTAGTTTTGCTTTGATGAGCAGAAAATGACTGAATAGTAAGTTTTCACAACTCACAACTTTAATATGCCAGTTGTCACAAACTACAAACAACCCTGAACTGGTTAAATACAAAACCACATGTTAGGGTTTGAAACTAGAATATAATGCTTGCATCACAAAATAAAATCACTGAATAGCTATTGTTGCCAGGACTTCAACACAAACTTCCCTGCGCCACTGTCTCATTTGATGCATCATGTGTCTCTTGTAAAAGCAGAACGTCAATGCTTTTATACTTAATGGTTTGGTAAACCAGTGCGCGCTTCACAGCCTCTCTAGCTCCGTTGATTTTTAAAGATGCTATTTTAATCCATGTTGAGTGAGATGTTTAAAAGTGGGTACAAAAAGAGTATAAGAAAAATTAAAATGCTGGTGTTCATCATTTGTTCAGAATTGTTTTCTGACTTTGCTCATTATTTTCTTTAATCTGAAAATTTCTTGGTCAGTGAACCCAGATTCTGTTTTGTGCCTTATGTAATGTCTGGCTGAGTCATAAGTTCTCAGGTTTGGAAAGTGACTTTCAACTTTAACTCCTCTCAGTCCTTTTGCCTGTTTGAGGGAAGACAGTAAAGTTTCCACAGGATAACGAGGCTCAGTCAGCCTGTGACACAGAGGCTTCACTGAACTCAGAGCACCAGCCTCACTGTCACTGTCCACTCCTTCATCTCTGCACACATTTTGCTGGCCCGTGCAGCCACTTCAACATTTTTTCTCTTCCCTCGTTTCTGGTTGGGGCCCCCAGCTCCATCTCCTCTAGCCGCCCCTGTATGGCTGCTCCCTCTACACCAGCTCCTCTCACTTTTCTTTCCTGCAACCTCCACCTCCGCTTTCTCTTCCTTATCACCAGCGGCGGGTGGGGGACCGGCCGCAGCCACGCACCCCACCCCCCTCCCCCGCCGGCAGCGGACCGGCTGCGCGCACCCCCCCTCCCCCGCCGGCAGCGGGAGGGGACCAGCCGCGCTGATGCGTATAGATAAAATCATCCAGTTTTACATGAAACCTGACAAGAACAGTTTTCTCCTGTGTGAGACAACGTGTTTGAGACTAAAAAAAAACTTAGGGGGTGGGGCCGGAGGCTCTGGGGGCCCCTAAAATCCCGGGGCCAGGGGCTCCAGCCCAGGGTAGCCCCTGCGAAAATCCGGGCGTGCCGTCATCCATCAAGTACATTATTTTATCAACTGAAGTTATTGAAGTTCCATGATTTGGTAGATTATAATATTTTATCAGTTATGTATAGGGCTCAGAATAACACATTACCCTTAAATAGCCAAATACATTTTGTTAAAAGACAAAGTTGTTATAATCTTAAGGGAACAGAGATATTTGTAAAACCACAATTCAGAACTAGTTTGAAGGGACGTTCTACCTCAATCCAGGGAATTGGATTATGGAATGGTTTGGAGAATGTAGTTAAAAATGCCAAGTCAATGTTTACATTTAAGAAAATGATCAAAACTGAATTGTTAAAAAATATATAAAGTAGTGTAATGTGTATTGTATTAGTTAGAAAAATTAGAAAGAGTTAGTCATTTAGTTATGTTACTGGAAGACTATTATAGTTTGAACTGATTGTTAGAAAAAAGGGGCGGCCGTGGCACAGTGGTAATGGCAGTCGACCCCCGATCGGAAGGTTGGAGGTTCGAATCCCGCGTCCGCCCACCATGTGTCGTTGTGTCCCTGGGCAAGACACTTAACCCCGAGTTGCTCCCGGTAGGTCTGGATGGCGCCTTGCAAGGCAATCTACCACTACCGGTGTATGAATGTCTGAATGAATGGGTGGATGGCTGGTATTGTAAAGCGCTTTGGGGCTCCTCACAGGGGTCTGGAAAGCGCTATATAAATAAGCTCCATTTACCATTTCTTCTTTCTGCTACCTTTCATTTTTTTACATTTTGTACGTTATCGTTTATGGGGTTGTTTTGTATTGTCTTTTTAAAATAAACACATTTTATAAATAAAAAAATAAAAAATATTGTCTTATACCAAGCGTCTTCTATCAATTGTCTTCTATCGATTGTCTTCTATCAATTGTCTTCTATATATTGTCTTATATCAAATGTATCCTATCAATTGTCTCCTATCAATTGTCTTCAATCAATTGTCTTCTATCAATTGTCTCCTATCAATTGTCTTCTATCAATTGTCTTTTATCAATTGTTTTCTATCAATTGTCTCCTATCAGTTGTCTCCTATCAGTTGTCTTCTATCAATTGTCTTCTATCAATTGTCTCCTATCAATTGTCTTTTATCAATTGTCTCCTATCAATTGTCTTCTATTGCTTGTCTTCTATCTATTGTCTTCTATCAAGTGTCTTCTATCAGTTGTCTTCTATCAAATGTCTTCTATCAATTGTCTTCTATCAATTGTCTTCTATCAATTGTCTTCTATCAATTGTCTTCTATCAATTGTCTCCTATCAATTGTCTTCTATCAATTGTCTCCTATCAATTGTCTTTTATCAATTGTCTCCTATCAATTGTCTTCTATTGCTTGTCTTCTATCTATTGTCTTCTATCAAGTGTCTTCTATCAGTTGTCTTCTATCAAATGTCTTCTATCAATTGTCTCCTATCAATTGTCTTTTATCAATTGTCTCCTATCAATTGTCTTCTATTGCTTGTCTTCTATCTATTGTCTTCTATCAAGTGTCTTCTATCAGTTGTCTTCTGTCATTTGTCTTATTTCAGTTGTCTTCTATCAATTGTCTTTTATCAAATGTCTTCTATCAATTGTCTTCTGTCATTTGTCTTATTTCAGTTGTCTTCTATCAATTGTCTTTTATCAATTGTCTTCTGTCATTTGTCTTATTTCAGTTGTCTTCTATCAATTGTCTTTTATATATTGTCTTATATCAAATGTATCCTATCAATTGTCTTCTATCTATTGTCTTCTATCAATTGTCTTCTATCAATTGTCTTCTGTCATTTGTCTTATTTCAGTTGTCTTCTATCAATTGTCTTTTATCAATTGTCTTCTATCTATTGTCTTATGTCAAGTGTCTTCTATCAGTTGTCTTCTATCAAATGTCTTCTGTCATTTGTCTTCTATCAATTGTCTTCTATATATTGTCTTATATCAAATGTATCCTATCAATTGTCTCCTATCAATTGTCTTCAATCAATTGTCTTCTATCTATTGTCTTCTATGAATTGTCTCCTATCAATTGTCTTCTATCAATTGTCTTCTATCTATTGTCTTATGTCAAGTGTCTTCTATCAGTTGTCTTCTATCAAATGTCTTCTATCAATTGTCTTCTATCACTTGTCTTCTATCAATTGTCTTCTATCAATTGTCTCCTATCAATTGTCTTCTATCAATTGTCTTCTATCAATTGTCTCCTATCAATTGTCTTTTATCAATTGTCTCCTATCAATTGTCTTCTATTGCTTGTCTTCCATTGCTTGTCTTCTATCTATTGTCTTCTATCAAGTGTCTTCTATCAGTTGTCTTCTATCAATTGTCTTCTATCAATTATAATCTATCAATTGTCTCCTATCAATTGTCTTCTATTGCTTGACTTCTATTGCTTGTCTTCTATCAGTTGTCTTCTATCAATTGTCTTCTATCAATTATAATCTATCAATTGTCTTCTATCAGTTGTCTTCTATCAATTATCTCCTATCAATTGTCTTCTATGAATTGTCTCCTATCAATTGTCTTCTATCAATTGTCTTCTATCAATTGTCTCCTATCAATTGTCTTTTATCAATTGTCTCCTATCAATTGTCTTCTATTGCTTGTCTTCTATTGCTTGTCTTCTATCTATTGTCTTCTATCAAGTGTCTTCTATCAGTTGTCTTCTATCAATTGTCTTCTATCAATTATAATCTATCAATTGTCTTCTATCAGTTGTCTTCTATCAATTGTCTTCTATCAATTATAATCTATCAATTGTCTTCTATCAGTTGTCTTCTATCAATTATCTCCTATCAATTGTCTTCTATCAATTGTCTCCTATCAATTGTCTTTTATCAATTGTCTCTTATCATTTTTCTTCTATTGCTTGTCTTCTATTGCTTGTCTTCTATCTATTGTCTTCTATCAAGTGTCTTCTATCAGTTGTCTTATATCAAATGTCTTCTATCAATTATAATCTATCAATTGTCTCTTATCAATCGTCTCCTATCAGTTGTCTTCTATCAGTTGTCTTCTATCAGTTGTCTTCTATCAGTTGTCTTATCTCCTATCAATTGTCTCCTATCAATTGTCTCCTATCAATTGCCTCCTATCAATTGTCTCCTATCAATTGCCTCCTATCAATTGTCTCCTATCAATTGCCTCCTATCAATTGTCTCCTATCAATTGCCTCCTATCAATTGCCTATCAATTGCCTCCTATCAATTGTCTCCTATCAATTGCCTACTGTCAATTGCCTCCTATCAATTGTCTTATATCAATTGCCTCCTATCAATTGCCTCCTATCAATTGTCTCCTATCAATTGTCTTCAATCAATTGTCTCCTATCAATTGCCTCCTATCAATTGCCTCCTATCAATTGCCTCCTATCAATTGTCTTCTATCAATTGCCTCCTATCAATTGTCTTCTGTCATTTGTCTTCTATCAATTGTCTTCTATCAATTGTCTTCTGTCATTTGTCTTATTTCAGTTGTCTTCTATCAATTGTCTTTTATCAATTGTCTTCTATCTATTGTCTTATGTCAAGTGTCTTCTATCAGTTGTCTTCTATCAAATGTCTTCTGTCATTTGTCTCCTATCAATTGTCTTCTATCAATTGTCTTCTATCAATTGTCTTCTATCAATTGTCTTCTATCAATTGTCTCCTATCAATTGTCTCCTATCAATTGTCTTCTATCAATTGTCTTCTATCAATTGTCTTCTATCAATTGTCTTCTGTCATTTGTCTTATTTCAGTTGTCTTCTATCAATTGTCTTTTATCAATTGTCTTCTATCTATTGTCTTATGTCAAGTGTCTTCTATCAGTTGTCTTCTATCAAATGTCTTCTATCAATTGTCTTCTATCAGTTGTCTTCTATCAATTGTCTTCTATCAATTATAATCTATCAATTGTCTCCTATCAATTATCTCCTATCAATTGTCTTCAATTAATTGTCTTCTATCAATTGTCTTCTATGAATTGTCTCCTATCAGTTGTCTTCTATCAATTGTCTTCTATCAATTGTCTCCTATCAATTGTCTTTTATCAATTGTTTTCTATCAATTGTCTCCTATCAGTTGTCTCCTATCAGTTGTCTTCTATCAATTGTCTTCTATCAATTGTCTCCTATCAATTGTCTTTTATCAATTGTCTCCTATCAATTGTCTTCTATTGCTTGTCTTCTATCTATTGTCTTCTATCAAGTGTCTTCTATCAGTTGTCTTCTATCAAATGTCTTCTATCAATTGTCTTCTATCAATTGTCTTCTATCAATTGTCTTCTATCAATTGTCTCCTATCAATTGTCTTCTATCAATTGTCTTCTATCAATTGTCTCCTATCAATTGTCTTTTATCAATTGTCTCCTATCAATTGTCTTCTATTGCTTGTCTTCTATCTATTGTCTTCTATCAAGTGTCTTCTATCAGTTGTCTTCTATCAAATGTCTTCTATCAATTGTCTCCTATCAATTGTCTTTTATCAATTGTCTCCTATCAATTGTCTTCTATTGCTTGTCTTCTATCTATTGTCTTCTATCAAGTGTCTTCTATCAGTTGTCTTCTATCAAATGTCTTCTATCAATTGTCTTCTGTCATTTGTCTTATTTCAGTTGTCTTCTATCAATTGTCTTTTATATATTGTCTTATATCAAATGTATCCTATCAATTGTCTTCTATCTATTGTCTTCTATCAATTGTCTTCTATCAATTGTCTTCTGTCATTTGTCTTATTTCAGTTGTCTTCTATCAATTGTCTTTTATCAATTGTCTTCTATCTATTGTCTTATGTCAAGTGTCTTCTATCAGTTGTCTTCTATCAAATGTCTTCTGTCATTTGTCTTCTATCAATTGTCTTCTATATATTGTCTTATATCAAATGTATCCTATCAATTGTCTCCTATCAATTGTCTTCAATCAATTGTCTTCTATCTATTGTCTTCTATGAATTGTCTCCTATCAATTGTCTTCTATCAATAGTCTTCTATCTATTGTCTTATGTCAAGTGTCTTCTATCAGTTGTCTTCTATCAAATGTCTTCTATCAATTGTCTTCTATCAGTTGTCTTCTATCAATTGTCTTCTATCAATTATAATCTATCAATTATCTCCTATCAATTGTCTTCAATTAATTGTCTTCTATCAATTGTCTTCTATGAATTGTCTCCTATCAATTGTCTTCTATCAATTGTCTTCTATCAATTGTCTCCTATCAATTGTCTTTTATCAATTGTCTCCTATCAATTGTCTTCTATTGCTTGTCTTCCATTGCTTGTCTTCTATCTATTGTCTTCTATCAAGTGTCTTCTATCAGTTGTCTTCTATCAATTGTCTTCTATCAATTATAATCTATCAATTGTCTCCTATCAATTGTCTTCTATTGCTTGTCTTCTATTGCTTGTCTTCTATCTATTGTCTTCTATCAAGTGTCTTCTATCAGTTGTCTTCTATCAATTGTCTTCTATCAATTATAATCTATCAATTGTCTTCTATCAGTTGTCTTCTATCAATTATCTCCTATCAATTGTCTTCTATGAATTGTCTCCTATCAATTGTCTTCTATCAATTGTCTTCTATCAATTGTCTCCTATCAATTATAATCTATCAATTGTCTTCTATCATTTGTCTTCTATCAATTATAATCTATCAATTGTCTTCTATCAGTTGTCTTCTATCATTTGTCTTCTATCAATTATAATCTATCAATTGTCTTCTATCAGTTGTCTTCTATCAATTATCTCCTATCAATTGTCTTCTATGAATTGTCTCCTATCAATTGTCTTCTATCAATTGTCTTCTATCAATTGTCTCCTATCAATTGTCTTTTATCAATTGTCTCCTATCAATTGTCTTCTATTGCTTGTCTTCTATTGCTTGTCTTCTATCTATTGTCTTCTATCAAGTGTCTTCTATCAGTTGTCTTCTATCAATTGTCTTCTATCAATTATAATCTATCAATTGTCTTCTATCAGTTGTCTTCTATCAATTGTCTTCTATCAATTATAATCTATCAATTGTCTTCTATCAGTTGTCTTCTATCAATTATCTCCTATCAATTGTCTTCTATCAATTGTCTCCTATCAATTGTCTTTTATCAATTGTCTCCTATCATTTGTCTTCTATTGCTTGTCTTCTATTGCTTGTCTTCTATCTATTGTCTTCTATCAAGTGTCTTCTATCAGTTGTCTTATATCAAATGTCTTCTATCAATTGTATCCTATCAATTTTCTTCTATCAGTTGTCTTCCATCAATTGTCTTCTATCAATTATAATCTATCAATTGTCTCTTATCAATCGTCTCCTATCAGTTGTCTTCTATCAGTTGTCTTCTATCAGTTGTCTTCTATCAGTTGTCTTATCTCCTATCAATTGTCTCCTATCAATTGTCTCCTATCAATTGCCTCCTATCAATTGTCTTCTATCAATTGTCTCCTATCAATTGCCTCCTATCAATTGTCTCCTATCAATTGCCTCCTATCAATTGTCTCCTATCAATTGCCTCCTATCAATTGTCTCCTATCAATTGCCTCCTATCAATTGCCTCCTATCAATTGCCTCCTATCAATTGTCTCCTATCAATTGCCTCCTATCAATTGCCTCCTATCAATTGTCTTCTATCAATTGCCTCCTATCAATTGCCTCCTATCAATTGTCTCCTATCAATTGTCTTCAATCAATTGTCTCCTATCAATTGCCTCCTATCAATTGCCTCCTATCAATTGCCTCCTATCAATTGTCTTCTATCAATTGCCTCCTATCAATTGTCTTCTGTCATTTGTCTTCTATCAATTGTCTTCTATCAATTGTCTTCTGTCATTTGTCTTATTTCAGTTGTCTTCTATCAATTGTCTTTTATCAATTGTCTTCTATCTATTGTCTTATGTCAAGTGTCTTCTATCAGTTGTCTTCTATCAAATGTCTTCTGTCATTTGTCTTCTATCAATTGTCTTCTATATATTGTCTTATATCAAATGTATCCTATCAATTGTCTCCTATCAATTGTCTTCAATCAATTGTCTTCTATCTATTGTCTTCTATGAATTGTCTCCTATCAATTGTCTTCTATCAATTGTCTTCTATCAATTGTCTTCTATCAATTGTCTTCTGTCATTTGTCTTATTTCAGTTGTCTTCTATCAATTGTCTTTTATCAATTGTCTTCTATCAATTGTCTTCTATCAATTGTCTTCTATCAATTGTCTTCTATCAATTATAATCTATCAATTGTCAACTATCAATTATCTCCTATCAATTGTCTTCAATTAATTGTCTTCTATCAATTGTCTTCCATAAATTGTCTCCTATCAATTGTCTTCTATCAATTGTCTCCTATCAATTGTCTTTTATCAATTGTCTCCTATCAATTGTCTTCTATTGCTTGTGTTCTATTGCTTGTCTTCTATCTATTGTCTTCTATCAAGTGTCTTCTATCAGTTGTCTTCTATCAAATGTCTTCTATCAATTGTCTTCTATCAATTATAATCTATCAATTGTCTCCTATCAATTGTCTTCTATTGCTTGTGTTCTATTGCTTGTCTTCTATCTATTGTCTTCTATCAAGTGTCTTCTATCAGTTGTCTTCTATCAAATGTCTCCTATCAGTTGTGTTCTATCAATTATCTCCTATCAATTATCTTCTATCAATTGTCTCCTATCAATTGTCTTTTATCAATTGTCTCCTATCAATTGTCTTCTATTGCTTGTCTTCTATTGCTTGTCTTCTATCTATTGTCTTCTATCAAGTGTCTTCTATCAGTTGTCTTTATGTGACGGGATTCATAGTGTCGCCGCAGATTGTATTCTTTGAATACCGCCACCGCCTCTTTACAGATGACACAGACAGCCTTTTCTTTGCATTGAACAAAAAAATAATCGTTTGTCCACTGCAGCTTAAATGCCCTGCATTCTGAATCAATTTTTCTCTTACCTAATCTTTTCGCCATTATTCCGTTCTGTCTTTGAGAGGGGCGGGTTTAGGATTTTTTTCTGGGGGTTGCCAGATAGGGGCACAGACCGCAGAAGGGTGGAACAGAATGTCACGTTTTGGATGTGTCAGCGTTTTTCCCCAAACGCTGACACAATAAATTAAATGTGGAACAATAGTTCAAAATAGTTCATAACTAAGGAACATTTTATTGCAAAAGTCCAACTTTATTATCAAATACAAATACACATATGAAAAAAAATCTAAATGCTCTCTGGTATTGTTCTGGGGGCCGGACCAAATGTGGAGGCGGGCCGGATCCGTAGTTTGGGGACCACTGTTTTAAAACGTTACTGTTTGAAGTCAGTGCTGTGTTAGCACAATATCTCATGACCCACTGGACAGATTCTAACGAAGCTCCCAGGAAACAACAACAACAAATTTAAGCTGTGCACCTGAGGATGACCGATGTCAAACCTTTGTGGCTGAAGCAGATTTTTAGAAATCAAGGCAGCCGATGGCCGACAAACAACCATTTGTTTGTCTTTTTTTGGTCAATATATATTTTCAATGCAAAAAATTATAACAGCAGTTATCTCTACCTAAATAAATGTATATTTACCAAACCTTTAGATGAACCTGTACACTTAAAAGAGCATTTTCATAAAACTGAAATTCTCATTGTTGCCAGATACACAATATTTATCATACTTAACTGGTAGGTTTAGCTTCATACAATGACTTACATTGACAATAATAGATTTAAAAAGCCAACATATATGATTTTTTAAATATTTATTTGTAAGTACCAAAAAAAAAAAACATCCCTTTTTTAAAATACATGTGAACCCCAACATCTCATCAGAAGACTGATCTATAAATAAATACAATACATGTACAGTACTTATAAAGCAAGTGTACAGAGTTTAGTTCCTATCTAGCAATTAATCATTAATTAGATCTGAACAGACATTTGATGAATGATGGCTTTATTTTTTATTTTAAGTGGCTGATGTCAGCTGATTAAAATCTCTCCAATGTTGTGTAAAGACTTTAGAAAGAAATGGAGAATTCAATTCTGTGTTTAGGACAAAGACTGTCAAAGTACAGGTAAATACTTTAATTTCACACTTTACCTTTAAAAATATTAATACAGTATGACACATCTCTGCTCCATCTCTCACTTTCAGTATGGAAAACTTAAGTTTCAACGTAAAAATAAAACTTAATACTTCCTTTATGTCCACACAAATATTCCTGTTCCTCCAAAGTTTTGCAAAAAAATTGTAGAAACGTTTCCTTCTTTAGATTTTTCTACCTGGCTGGAAGAGCATGCATCAGGGTTGTTTACTAACGTCAAAAATACAACTGCTCGGTGAACTCCATTACATTGAAGACATTTAAGTGTAAACTTACTATCTCTTAATATTTTATAACACAAAACGAGCTTTAACGTTTGCTTTCGATGTTCTAGTAAATTCCGCTTAAAGTTTGACGAAGCAGGAAAAATATTTGACCTCGTTCAACGTTACAAAATATCGTAAGCAAAGTTTAATTATGATTTAAAATAGCCCTGTTTCAGTTTTAAATTGCAGCCGAATTATAAAATACATTTTATTCACAAGTAATAAACGACATTTTAAATTTTACTTTGATGATTTTTATGACAATACCTGAAAAAGTTTAAATCCGACGTTTTGTTAAGGGAGTTCCGCGCGAGGAGTCTGGAAAGTACCGAACGCTGCTAGCAGGCTAAGCTAACATCTGCTAAAGTTTGAACAAACACCGAAGAAGAGCGAAACAAACTAAAACCAACGAAGAAGACAAACCGAGTCGGAGTTTAAAATAATCCAGTTGGGAGTTTTATGCGACTCGGAACACACACCGGCCCAGACAGTGTCATACCGAATCGAACTTACCTGTCAGTAACAGATCCACCGCTAACAACCAGCTAATTCACCGAAGAGTCGGTTAGTTAACACTAACCAGCTGGGTAATCCGACCGCCGTAGACTAGTTAACATGGCCGACCTTAACTGACTGGAAACAGGAGTCAGGAGGAGCGGAACCAGGAAGACTTCACCAAAACACCACACGCGCACGCACGTACACGTCTTTCTATCTTTGCAGGGACTTTGCATATAGACTTCCATTCATTTTCCATTCACTTGCACTGAACAGAAACATTCACATACATACAGTCAATTAATTAATTCTTCAGATAAATAATGTTATTAACTTACTTTTATGTATATGAATGTTTCTGTTCAGTGCCCTTCTGTTGAGACTTGGCCATATAAATAAATAAACTGAATTGAACTACCGTAATTTCCGGACTAAAAGCCACAACTTTTTTTCACACCTTTGACCACTGCAGCTTATACATAGTTCCCATGTGACGTCACATCTGTTTAATTTCCGGGTGGACCCTCATTTTGAGAGGCAGCGCAGCTGACAGCGCAGTCTTAATGGATGTTAATTTTTCACGTTTTTTGTTGTTGTTAATTTCTAATTAATTGCAATGGTTACTTTGTGTTGGGTCAGTGGGTGTTCCAGTCGGGTAGACGTTTGGGCAACGCGCAGGTTTCACTTAATCAAAAAAAAAGTAAACGTGAAGGATTTATCTCATCGGAGAAGCTCACAGCAGCTCCATCGCTCTCTCGGATCTGCTCAGAAGACGTCGTGCTTTTGGCCGGTAAACAAAATATTCTACATAAATCATTTTGTGAAACAATGTTAGAGTACAACTGTCTGTGTGTTAGAGCTGTTTTTTTTTCTTTCATTATTTAGCAACACCGTCTTGCATGCTGTGGTTAGCTTAGCATCTCGCTAACGCGACAACGGCCTCCTCACGGTCTCGCCGGTCCACCGGGACCGGCGGGGAGACCGTCCCAGTGGGAGAAGGAGGACGGGAGCCAAGTCGTGCGGGCGACGCGTCGGTCCCATGGGACGTGCCCCCGCGGCCGCGACGGATCCACGCCGTCCGACCTGAGCTCGACGGACCCTCCGCTCCAGATGCTAACGACATGCTAACTTCCAACACGGTAACACTCAAAGTGCTGGTTCTGGTCCGTGTTCAGCCTGGACTGTTTGTTGGCTGTGTGTTATTTTAGTTAAACCTTTTTTTAGCTGGTTAGATATGATTGAGACAGTTTACACATCTTTTTTGGATTTAAAGCTGTGAAGCTCTGTGCTGTGAAGCCGGTGTGCGCTCCTCGTAGTAATTAAATAATTAATGATATCAGAGTAACTACTTTGTGACAAGTTGTCCGCTTCGTCTGCCATGATTTCTTTCTCCAACTCATTTAACTCTGACCACTGCCAGCCTTGGTGAAGCTAGTAATGTATTTAGCTGTGGTAGCAGACTGTGTGTTTGTCCGCCATTTCTGCCTTTAGGAGTGGAGAAAAACCCGGTATTGCGCAATACTCGCCAGTGGGAACTATGTATACAAGCTGCAGCTAATTTATGGATTTTGGATTTTTTGACAGGCTAACAAACTTGATGCTGCCACAACATTTAATAATAATTAATAATTAATTCAATTTATAACGCACTTTTCATTACTGAAAATCTCAAAGTGCTACACATATATTGAATGCTACACACATTCATAAACCGGTAGCGGCAGACTACCATGCAAGGTGCTTTCCAGTCCTACCGGGAGCAACTCAGGGTTAAGTGTCTTGCCCAAGGACACAACGACACATGGTGCGGGTCCCGGGAGTCGAACCGCCAACTTTCCGATCGGGAGACGACTGCCATTACCACTACACCACGGCCGCCCATTTTGCTTCATTACACCCGGAGACTCCAAACAATTAAACATTTCTTTTAAAATTTTGACAATTATTGTCACATTTCAAACAATATTATTGTTTATCGCAATCATTTCTTAGACAATTAATCGCCCAGCAAATTTTATCATGACAAGCCTATTGTTGCATTTTGCCACATATTGTTAAATTACCTTATCTTGTATTGATGTGCGTTCATGTTCACCAAGTTTCATTGGTCCATTGAGGAGGGAGGGAAATCGCATTCGCTCTTCCCCTCCCCGTTGTGCCCCCAGGGAGGGGGGAAACATGATGAAAAGGACAGCATAATCTCATGAGCACAGTGATACGTGATACATGTGGTCACCAATAAATACATAAAGCCCGCAATGAGAGGGAATAGTATGAACATAATGTGAAATAAACCTGCATATTTTACCATTGAAAATATATTAATTGGTTAAGTCAAAATGTGTTTTCCATATACAGTAATGTGCTAAAGCTTTACAGAGTTTTGATGATGATGATGATGATTTATTTGTTTTCTCAGGGACAGTGCACAACAATACATTGACCTACAAAAACAGGAAAGATGCATTGTGCCAGGTTATAGTAATAATATAGCCTGGCCCTCGCCCTCCTGCACAGCTCCGCTCAATTCTCATTTCCCTTCACTGCACAGTCTGGGACTTCTCTCATCCACAAGGATTTCTCCGGTAGATTTTTGTTCGGACCAATCAGAGAACAGAAGGGGCGGAGTTTTTGGCCCCTAACCTACGCCCCCACCTGTCCCAGCGCAGCCAGCTCGCAGCGCATGTTCTCATTCAAAGCGATGCAGGAGTCCTGCATCGAGGACTGTTGTATAAATGACACAAAATGTATTAATTTCCCCTTCTTAATCCCTTATCTGGAGTTTTCTTTTGTTTTTTTGGCCAAAAGTCAAGTGTTCGCTCCCTCCTCCTCCTCCTTCTCCTCCTCTCCCTCCGCTGAACACGGAAATGCCCCCACCTGTCCCAGCTCGCAGCCGCATGTTCTCATTCAAAGCGATGCAGGACTGTTTTATACATAGGCGTAACTTCCTGAAGGACTGGTGGGGACAAATCCCCACCAATGCTGACCTCTAGTGGACAGTCCCCACCAATATTTTGTTCACATATTTTACTTTTTATTTTATTTTATTGAACATTTAACCCTAACCCTCTGATTAAAACCCCATTCATGCCGCTACTCAGAAAGAAAAGAAAAAAGTTATCTCCGTTTCACACCGTCAATGAACCCAACAAAAAAACAACAACAACAACAACTGCCGAACAGCTGCTCTGTCCAGCAGTGGCTCTGTATTTAGTTAGTACGCACTGCGCAGTTTGCAAGACTCCCATGGCGTGCAGAGGAGCTGTCTGATCACCCTACACGGCAAAATACGACCAAAAAGTAAGTCATTAAATAGTTTTGGTGCACAGTACTCATGGTGTTATTGTGTTTACAGTGTGCATGCATTTCCTGAACGTAAGTAAATCGTTTTGATGACGTTTTGCGTGTAATATGTGCGCGACTTCAGGAGGAGCGAAAACTACGTTTGTTTATGTGTGAACAGTGTGCGCGAAGTTAGTCTGAGCTTTGTGAATTTAATTTAAACAAAACAGTATTATCATCCTGCTGCAGACGGAGGAGGGATGGAGGACGAGTTTAAGAAGTGGCTGCAGATACTTCTACTAGCATATTTAGCTCCATCTACTAGCAACTCACGGTGAATCAATAAACAAGCTGAAAACAATCTGAAAAGCTCTGAAACAGGTGGAGCATGTTCTTATTTATCTTGAAGCAGACACAGAGCTAAAGCCTTAAAGTCCTCCATCACTGAGTCTGCCTGTTAGTTTCAACATCAGGTGTACCAGCACGTTCATGCTGCAGGGCAAGACAGGTCATGCTGCCATGCTGCTGCAATACTGTGAAATAAATGCTGATAATTGTTTTATTTTTATTAATTACTGTAATTGCATTTGTAATGATAGTGTGCACCTACTATTTTTAGTTTGGAGCAAGCCTGGATAGATTGTTGTACTCAGTGCAGCTCCTACGGATTAAATGTCCTCTAAATAGCTTCATTTCATTTTCAGAGTTTCTATCGGCCAAATTGTGACATCATATGCTTAGAAGATTCTTCCCAATGAGCAAAGTGGATTCTACACAACACATCAAGAGCACTGTATGAAGCTAGGGAGAAAATAACAATCTTAATTGTTGTTGTTTTTTACAAACCAGATCCAAAAAAGTTGGGACACTAAACAAATAGTGAATAAAAACTGAATGCAATGATGTGGAGGTGCCAACATCTAATATTTTATTCAGAATAGAACACAAATCACAGATCAAAAGTTTAAACTGAGAGAATGTATCATTTTAAGAGAAAAATATGTTTTTTCAAAATTTCATGGCATCAACAAATCCAAAAAAAGTTGGGACAAGTCCATTTTTACCACTGTGTGCCATCCCCCCTTCTTCTTACAACACTCAACAGACGTCTGGGGACAGAGGAGACCAGTTTCTCAAGTTTAGAAATAGGAATGCTCTCCCATTCATGTCTAATACAGGCCTCTAACTGTTCAATCGTCTTGGGCCTTCTTTGTTGCACCTTCCTCTTTATGATGCGCCAAATGTTCTCTATAGGTGAAAGATCTGGACTGCAGGCTGGACATTTCAGTACCGGATCCTTCTCCTACGTAGCCATGATGTTGTGATTGCTGCAGAATGTGGTCTGGCATTATCTTGTTGAAAAATGCAGGGTCTTCCCTGAAAGAGATGACGTCTAGATGGAGCATATGTTGTTCTAGAACCTGAACATAGTTCTCTGCATTAATGGAGCCTTTCCAGACATGCAAGCTGCCCATGCCACAAGCGCTCATGCAACCCCATACCATCAGTGATGCAGGCTTCTGAACGGAGTGTTGATAACAACTTGGGCTATCCTTGTCCTCTCTGGTCCGGATGACATGGCGTCCCAGTGTTCCATAACGAACTTCAAATCGTGACTCATCTGACACAGAACAGTCTTCCATTTTGCCACACTCCATTTTAAATGACCCCTGGCCCAGTGAAAACGTCTGAGCTTGCTTAGAAATGGCTTCCTCTTTGCACTGTAGAGTTTCAGCTGCAACGGCGGATGGCACAGTGGATTGTGTTCACTGACAATGCTTTCTGGAAGTATTCCTGAGCCCATTCTGTTATTTCCTTGACAGTGGCATTCCTGTTTGAGGTGCAGTGACGTTTAAGGGCCCGGAGATCACAAGCATCTAGTAGTTTTACGGCCTTGACCCTTACACACAGCGATTGTTCCAGATTCTCTGAATCTTTTGATGATGTTATGCACGGTTGATGATGATAACTTAAAAGTAGGGATGTGCCGATCGATCGGAAACCGATCAATCGTCACCGATAATCATTAAAGCGGATGTGATCGGCTTTTGCCTTCAATTACCGATCACAGAGCCTGTGATGCGAAGTTTGCTAACTGCAAAACGTGCGACGAAAAAGTACCTCGTGGAAGAATTTCAACGAAGTCCTTCAACACAACAAACCTAATTCGTCATTAAAATGTTTTAATACGTTTTAATAACTTACCAAAAGCCGTCTGCCAGCGCCCCCATAGCATGAAGCTCCACCGAGTAGCCCAACCGAGTCCGCTCCGCTGCGCAGTTACGGGCAGTCCAGTTTAGCTGCGTCTTCAAAAAGGCTGTCGGCTTTGTTATTCCAAGTTAGCTGGGTGTCCCCTGATATCTTCTGCTTCCAGTCCGACATCGAGGCGAGCTCCAGGAACCTCTGATCGCACAAAGCCGGCTGTCTGCTGCAGGTCCGGTTTAGCATGTTAGCCTTAGCTCATACCATGAGCTGCTGGTCTCGCGCGGTGCTGTGTGAGCGCTCGGCGGAGATCGCGGCTGCTGCTCCAGTCCTGAGACATTCACAGAGTTCAGAGGAGTGTTTCCAGTTAATTTATCCGTATGAGGCATCCTCTTATGGGAGAAACAGTCCTCTAAAAGCCGACTGCCGAGTGTGGAGGCGTATTTCCTGGTTCTTCTTCTTCTTCTATAGAGTTTAATGGCGGTTGGCGAACTCATATTAAGCGCATTACCGCCACCTGGTTCCCGCAGGAAGTTGTTCAAAAAAGCACGAAATTATTTAAAAAAAATAATAATAATGATACTTTACGTATTTATAAAGCCATTTGTAAAAACAGCCAACAGTGCAGCTTTAAGTAGCAAATGGGGTATTTTAGTTTTTTATATGAAGTAATAGATGTGTTTTTTTTTAAAACAATAAAATACCTTTTTTTTTATTTATTGAAAGTTAGTAATGTAAACATTTTTCTTTGATAATGCAGTTGATAATTACTTTTATTTACTTTGTTCTCTGAAATAAATTAGTAAAAATATGTTTTTGTCTGAATTATGGTGATTTTATGGTTCTGAAAATAACATGAGTGCTGCTTCTGGCTACAAGATCTGAAAAGTTTTCAGATCTTGTAGCCAGAAGCAGCACTCATAAATTACAGGTAAGCCATTTGATCGGTGATCGGTGATCGGTTTATGTGATCGGCTCACATATAGGCAATCGGTTTTTTGATCGGTATCGGTGATCGTCACACATAGGTGATCGGTATCGGTATCGGTTTCAAAAAACCTGATCGGCACATCCCTACTTTGCTATTTTACGCTGGGTAACACCATTCTGGTATTGCTGCACTATCTTTCTGTGCAACAATGGTGGAATTGGTGATCCTCTTACCATCTTGGCTTCTGAGAGACACTGACACTCTGAGAAGCTCTTTTTATACCCAATCATGTTGTCAATTGACCTAATTAGTGTTAATTGGTCTTCCAGCTGTTCGTTATATGCTCAATTTCCTTTTTCCAGCCACTTATTGCTACTTCCCAAATGTTTTGGGATTTGTTGACACTGAAATTTTGAATCAACATATTTTTCCTTTAAAATGTTACATTTACTCAGATTAAACTTTTGATCTGTCATCTATGTTCTATTATGAACAAAATATTGACATTTGCCATCTCCACATCATTGCATTCAGTTTTTTAGTGTCCCAACTTTTTTGGAATCCGGTTTGTAGTATTATTTTCATTCATTCATTCAACTTTTATCTTTATTATCTTGTAATGCACTTTGGACAATGCAAGTTGTTGCTGGAAGGTCCTATTTAAATAAAGTTTATTATTGTTATTCCTGTTAACAATGTCTTTCTGTATCGTGCCTTCTTACAAAGACCTTTTGTATAAAACTTGTGTGCTGATGTAATGAAAATGAAGGTGTTAATAACAATGTACAATGATCTGACAGGATAAATGCTAACTCAGGGAGTCATACAGCTGTTAAACTGCTACTCAGTGTCATACAGCTGTTGAACTGCTAGTAAGGGTGTCATACAACTGTTATTGTTATTACGACATACACAATTGAAAAAAGTACCGGTACTTTGTCCAAAAAAGCAGATGCAGCATTTTCGATTTCCGTCCCCACCAACTTTCAACACAAAGTTACGCCCTTGGTTTTATATGTGACACAAATTTATTAATTTCCCCTTCTTAATCCCTTATCTGGAGTTTTCTTTTGTTTTTTTCCCAAAAGTCAAGTGTTCGCTCCCTCCTCCTCCTCTCCCTCCGCTGAACAAGGAAACGTCTCAGGTTGTCACGAGAGAATTAAAGTCAGGTTTTAAGTTGCTGCCCGAGTCCCATCAGATTTCCTGGTCTTCTGGTGTGTTGGACCAGCGCTCCATGGTTTTATTTTATTAGGACGTTTTATTATCATATATTATAAACACAGAATATACAACGGAGCGAGAGAAAATTCAGCAGGAGGCGGAGCTGAAGTCAAGTTCAGAAGACCACAGGGGAGCAGCCATCAGTAGAGCCCACGCCTCCAGCAAGAATCGTTTGTCAATGGACAGGTCCCAGACCCTTGTCTGAAGCGAAGTGAAGGACAGGGTATGGTTTCAACCAGGCTAGTAATAATACTAATTTCCGCCTGTAGTCCCCGGACAGGTTGATGTTTAACAAGAGTAACGGATTTTTGTAAGTGGATGAGAAAACCATTAAACACAAATACAGACACAATATATACTACATACATATCATACCTCGCCCCTCAAATATACCATACATAAAAAAACTTTCAAAATTTCACCAGTTCTCTCACACACACACGCACTACCAGTTTGTTCACACACACACACACACTCACAACACACACACACATCATATATACATAATCACACTTCTTCAAACAAACCTACAAACTGTACTTTCACTCACACACAGTCATCACTGGTGGGTGCAAACCTGCTTTGATAAAAGCCATTTCCTTGTCAGATGTGCAAACGTTGGGAAACTTGTACATTTTATAATCTCATTAGGCAGAATATTCCACTGACTCATGGCAACAACAGAAAAGACGGATTTAGCAAAAGAGGTCCTACATTTAGGGATGCTGCACTCTCCTCTAGAGGTCGCCCTTGTGACTCGAGTTGTTTTTTCTGAGTTCAATATGACAAACCTTCTTAGAGGAGGAGCAGCCATACCATGGATGATTTTAAAAAGTAGACAGATATTTGCATGGAATATTAAATTGTCAAAGTTTAAAAGATCATATTTGAAAAGAATATGACAGTGGTGATATTGTCTGGATTTCCTATCATGAATTTTTATTGCACTTTTGAACATTGATTCAAGAGGCTTTAGAGCTGTTTTACTAGCCTGTGACCAGCTAGTCATGCAATACAGAAAACGCGAGAAAATCATAGAGTTTAAGTACATATATGATGCCTCAGTAGTAAGAGATCCTCGTATGTACCT
>JBBPBX010066124.1:0-19759 GCA_038048925.1 Garcialebias charrua | reverse complement strand
CAATTGGCATATGCACCTGGCTCTTGGATTTGAATGTGGCAACACAATTTTTGATGATGACTTTTCTACACCTAGATGCAGCTACCTGCTAAAATGGAAGTCAGTATCTTGCTTTTCCAGTTGTCAACTTGTACAGATGGACAAATGGACAGACAGTGGGTATTCCCAATTCACCCTCTTTGCACTGTGATGGGCGATGAAAATTTTAAAAGTTTTAGTTCAGTTGTAACTGGGCCTCACACAGAATAAAACTGCTGAAAATCAATTCTTTACCTGCTTCATAGACAGACAAAAAAACCTGTTTCCAATGTCTTCGTTTGCAGGGTTTCACACCCACAGTGACCTACTTCACACTTTCCTTTCTGCATCACATCATTAGACAATCTCATACACACAGCAGCTAAACCACATGTATGCAGGTGTCAGCCATAGAGCACAAACTAATTTAGGACATGTAATATTTTGATCAGCTCAACCCTTTATCTCATTTGTTCTTTACCAAATTCACTTTACTGTGTAAAGTACGCTTGCAAACAAACAATAATACAGGAAGACAAACTACAAACGCTTTAAGAAAAATGCCCTGATGCATGCTCAATAATGCAGGTAAAAAAATCTAAAAAAGCTAAGTCTGGTCCTCTGGACATTCAAAAAACAAAACGAAGCAAAAACAATTTTAGAAACGTTTTGTCTTTCGTCCGAAAGACTTCCTCTGTCTGAGATGCTGCATTCAGCTCAGTCTTATAAATAGCACCCTCTCACAGTGGATCAACCAGTTTGGCTGATGACAGCCGAAACCAGCTGCTCACATTATCAAGGAGGACCATCAGCCTAACGATGGATCGTTAGCACCCTGATGGTTGTTTGCTATTCACAGAGGGCTGAGTGATACTAGCAATAACAGCATTGTAAGAGGGGCACAGTTTAACCCGGAGGCCTCCACCTCTGTTTAATGATGGACAGTTTCTTTTCACAAAGATGGCCTCCTTCACTCCTCTCTCAAACCATCATTCCTCTCTATAAAGGATGTGAACATTTTCATCCCTGAACGGGTGACCGCTGGCCTGGAGACGAGTGCAGACCGCAGAGTCCTGGCCTGATGATGTTGATCTTTTGTGCTGGGCCATCCTTTTGGCCAGTGGCTGTTTAGTTTCACCGATATAAGACTGATCACCCTCCTGACACTGAACAGCATACACAATATTACTCTGTGCCGGGGAACTGAATCTTTGGCATGAACCAGTCTTTGTCGTAATGTAGCCTGGCCCTCGCCTTCCTGCACAGCTCAGCTCAATTCTCATTTCCCTTCACTGCTCAGTCTGGGACTTCTCCCATAGACAACGATTTCTCCGGCTGATTTTTGACCGGACCAATCAGAGAACAGAAGGGGCAGAGTTTTTGGCCCCTAACCCACGCCCCCACCTGTCCCAGCGCGCAGCCAGCGAGCATTCGCATGTTCTCATTCAAAGCGATACAAAGCAATGCAGGACTGTTTTATATGTGACACAAATGTAATAAATCCCCCTTCTTAATCCTTTATCTGGAGTTTCCTTTTGTTTTTTTGCCAAAAGTCAAGTGATCGCTCCCTCCTCCCTCCTTCTCCTCCTCCTCTCTCTCCGCTGAGTGCAAAGAATAAGGAAATGGCTAACGAGCTCAGCCTTCCGGTTTTGCACCTGATGGAGTAAGACGTGTCGGAGGGAGCTCCTGCAATCCTGCAAATTGTTCTTTCAAGAAAAGGTGCATTTGGGCATTTCATGTTGCCTGTCCTCTAAACTTTATAAGAGCTCTTTTATAAATCAAGATGCCTCCAAAATCTAAAAACACGATCAATTTGACGGCAGCAGCGGGGAGGTCTGCTCCCACGCTGTCATCACCGCCGCAGCTTGTGGAGACTTCACCGAGGGGCGCGGCTGCCAGGCGACAGCCAGAAGAAACTTCTTGGAACGTGTCGGAGTTTAAAGCTGAACTTCTCGGTGCACTCCGTGAAGAGATGGTGAGCATTTTTAAGACGGAGTTGGAGACGGCGCTGAATAATAATCTGTCCCAGATTAAGTCGGAGCTGCACAGCGTGAAGTCGGAGCTGAATGACAGCATTGTGGCTATTAAGTCGGAGGTGGATACATTAAAGGTGACTGTTGCAGGCATGGAGGGACCGCTGTCTTCATGCACTGATGATGTGATTTCACTCAAGAGTAATTTGGACAAGCTTTCGGTGCAGGTCCTCGCTCTTGATAATAAATGTGAGGAATTAGAGTCAAGATCTCGGCGGAATAATATTAGAATTATTGGATTTCCGGAGGAGCGTAACCCCATCAGCGCTAATATGATTTCCACCCTGCTTAAGGATGCGCTCGGCCTGGATAAGGAACCGGTGGTGGACCGGGCGCACCGATCTCTACAGTCCAAACCGAAGCCGGGTGAGCGGCCCCGCCCTATAATAGCTCGTTTACATTATTATACAGACTGCGCCGACATTCTACAGCGGGCCAGAGTCCAGCAGCGGGTAAAAGTGGGAGACGCCACAATCTCCATCTTCCCTGATTTTACTGCTCGGATTGCAAAAGCCCGTGCAGCTTTCAATGACGTCAGACATCAGCTCAGAGAGGTTCCGGACATACGGTTTGGGCTGCTGCATCCAGCTCGACTTTGCATTACTAAAGGAGGTGTCACGAGAGAGTTTACTTCACCTGTGGAGGCGGCTGCCTTCGTGAAAACACTGAAGACAAAATAAAACTGCCAGCACCACCTTAAAATTAAAACTATGGCTCGACTGTAAGTAAAAGTTTCAATCAGATTTTTCTTTATTTTAAAATGACTTTTGACAGTGGTGGCTGTATTGCTTATTTGAAATATTTTTGATCTTGTTTAGTTTAATATGAAGTGAGTGACGCTGTTCATATTGTTCAGTTTAGGAAAATTTTTGTTTAGGCTTTTTAGGTTGGTCTAAACTTTAGACCAACTGGAGACACAAGAGGATTTGGTGACATGTAATATACTTATTCTGTTATTAAATACACGATCGTTTATATTTGTTTGCAGGAGCTCCAACTGAGTTGGGGTGAATTGAGGTTGATGGTTGGGTTCAAAACCTTAAGTTTAGTCTTTAGGCTTATGACTCCTATTGGAGTTTGCACTGGTATTCCGTCGTTTGGGGATGGGATAATGGTAAGTGCTATCTGGGGGAGGGATGTGGTGTGTTGTGTGTGTGTGTGTTTTTATTTTTTTATTTTATTTTTTTATTCTTTACCTGGTACGTGGGGGCGGAGGCTGAATGTTTCATCAATATTAACGCATATTTTACATGGCTAATGCAAATAACTCAAATGTAAGATTTATTAGCTGGAATATTAGAGGTTTAGGGTGCGCTGTCAAGCGAAGTAAGGTGTTATCTCATTTAAAACGTTTGAAACCTGACATTGTTTTTCTACAGGAGACCCATATGAGAATTAAAGACCAGTCTAGACTTAAATGTTCATGGGTTGCAGAGGTACTCCACTCCAGTTTTAATTCAAAGTCTAGAGGGGTTGCTATTTTAATAGGTAAATCTGTACCATTCAAAATGTCTAAAGTCATTTCAGACAAAGATGGCAGATATCTGATAGTATTAGGTACTTTATTCCATGTATCCACCTTGCTAGTTAATGTATATGCTCCCAATTTTGACAATCCTGGTTTTATGAATAAGCTGTTTGAAATTTTGCCATCTTTGAATGACTCTGTTTTGATTTTTGGTGGGGATATGAACTGTACTATAGATCCTCTGTTAGACCGTTCTAAACCTGTTCTAACCCAATCATCAATGGCTAGAACCCTAAATAGTTTCATGTTAAATAATGGTTGTGTTGACCCCTGGAGATCTCATAATCCGAACAATAAGCAATATTCTTTTTATTCACCTGTTCATCAGACTTTTTCACGTATAGATTATTTTTTTATAGATGCTAAACTTATGCCTAAAGTATCAAATGCTACATATCACCCAATCATTATTTCGGATCATGCTCCTGTCTCTTTTGATCTTCAGATTGCACCTGGGCCTCGATATCCCTCTCAATGGCGATTTAACACCTCATTATTATTAGATGATAAATTTCACAAATTTATTACGGACGCAATAGAGGATTTTATTGCACTTAATGATTCTGATTCTGAACCAATTTCTAGGGCGCTCCTGTGGGATTCTTTGAAGGCATATTTACGTGGTCAGATAATTTCATATTCTGCGCATGTGAGGAAATTGAAGATGTCAAAGATTCAGAAGCTTTTATCTGAGTTGGAATTGGTTGATCAACAGCTTGCAGCTACTCCATCTGATAATCTTTCAAAGCGTCGTTTGGTCCTACAAACTGAGCTGGATCTTATTACAACTAATGAGGCGGAGCGCCTTATGCTTCATTCTCGTGCTAGGTATTATGAACATGGAGACAAGCCAAGCAGATTATTAGCTCATCAATTGCGCCGCCAAGCAGCTTCACGTTCAATATGTCGTATTACAGACGGCTCGGGGGTCCAGCAGGAGGACATGCAAACTATTAATTTGGTTTTTTCATCATTTTATGAGTCCCTGTATAAATCTGAACTTCCAACAGATCTGACTGATATGCATAAGTTCCTGGATGAGCTTCAGTTTCCTTCTTTACACCCAGAATTGATTGATCATCTAGAATCTGGTCTGACTATCCAGGAGTTAAATACCTCTTTACAAAATATGCAAAATAATAAAGCTCCGGGACCTGATGGATTCCCATCTGAGTTTTTTAAAGTATTTCAAGCTAAACTTATTCCATTGCTTTATTCTGTCTATGTTGAGTCTCTGTTACTCGGTTCACTTCCCCCTTCACTAAGGCAAGCTTCTATCAGCGTTCTCTTAAAGAAAGACAAGGATCCTGATCTCTGTACCTCCTACCGGCCAATATCTTTAATGAATGTTGACACAAAGATTCTTGCAAAGGCCCTGGCTCAAAGACTTGAACGAGTTCTCCCAACAATTATCTCCAGGGAGCAAACTGGCTTCATAAAGGGACGTCAACTTTATTACAATGTTCGCACATTGTTGAATGTTATTTATTCGAGGGGGACTTCACTAGCGCCTGAGGTTGTCATAACAATTGATGCTGAGAAGGCATTCGATCGGGTTGAATGGAGTTATTTGTTTGTCGTTTTGGAAAAATTTGGATTTGGTAAAAACTTTATATCGTGGATACGCCTTCTTTACACTTTGCCCTGTGCCAGTATTATTACCAATAATAACAGATCCGGATATTTTCTTTTAAATAGAGGATGCAGACAAGGTTGCCCCCTATCGCCCCTTTTGTTTGCACTTGCAATAGAGCCTTTGAGTATTTTTTTGAGATCCTCTCCAAGTGTTAATGGAATCATCAGGAGCCATACAGAAATAAGATTGTCATTATATGCAGACGATTTGCTTCTATATGTTACTGATCCAATAAGAACTTGTCCCGCAATTGTGAAATTTTTTCACAGATTCGCCCATTTCTCAGGGTATAAAGTTAATGTCATCAAGAGTGAATGCTATCCTGTTAACCACTTGGCCCTACAACTCTCCCAATCGGATGTCCCTTTTAAGCTATGCCCTTCAGGTTTTCGATATCTTGGGGTCAACATAACCAGATCTTTTAAGTCTCTGTACTCTAAAAATTTTCTTTCACTTTTGGTGGACATCAAAAAAGACTTTCAAAAATGGGAATCCCTCCCACTCTCTTTGATAGGGAGAATAAGTAGTGTTAAAATGAACATCCTGCCAAAATTTTTGTTTCTTTTTATATGTCTACCTGTATTTTTACCAAAAAGTTTTTTTAATTCTTTAGATTCAGCTATTGGTAATTTTTTGTGGAACGGCAAAACACCCAGAGTAAGACAAAAAACACTTCAGAACTGTAAGTTTCATGGTGGTCTTTGCTTACCAAATTTTCGATTTTATTACTGGGCAGCTAATATTAACAAAATTGCTTTCTGGTCTAATCCCGTTGATATAACCTGGTGTGAATTAGAAATATATTCATGTCCCTCAGCTTCACTTTCAGCTTTGCTTACAGGTCCAACTTCTGTGAATCCCTCTGGCCAAACTACCAACCCCATAGTTGTAGATACATTCCGGATATGGTTTCAGTTTAGGAAACAGTTTAAATTTACAGACCCCATAGTCTTGACCCCAATTTTAAAAAACCCATTGTTTAAACCTGCTCTTACTGATCCAACATTCTCCTTATGGCAGAATAAAGGACTAAAATGTTTCAAAGATTTATTTAGAGAAGGGTTGTTTTGCTCTTTCACTGATTTAGCTTCTAAATTTCATCTCCCACCCTCTCATTTGTTTAGATATTTTCAGATAAGAGCTTGTGCAAAATCCTTATTTCCTAATTTTCCTCATCTGCCTCCTGAACAGCCGTGGAGCGAATTTATACAACTTAACCCATTGCAAGGGTCCTTAATTTCAAAGATTTATAATTCTATTCAATCATATGATGTGTTTTTAACCACAAGCACTAAGAGAGCTTGGGAGCAGGAATTGGGGCTAGTTTTTGATGATCACTGGTGGGAGAAAGCTCTGATGGCTATTCATAATACCTCTATATGTGCCCGCCTGAGTCTGATACAGTTCAAAGTAATATTCAGATGTCATTACTCAAAATCTAGACTGGCACGGATCTACCCTAATGTAATAGATGTTTGTGACCGCTGTGGAGGCTCGCCCTGCAATCTTACACATATGTTTTTTTCGTGCTCAGCCCTTGTGAACTTCTGGCAAATTTATTTTCATACCATATCGATTGTACTTTCGAAAACTATTGACATCTCGGCTTATACTGTCATATTCGGTCTCCCGGAGCAATATAGTCAATACTCCACAAGAGAGTTGAAGGTGATAGCTTTTACTTCCTTGATCGCTAGGCGTCACCTTCTTTGTAATTGGAAATCAACTAAAACTCCATCCAGCACAATGTGGATAAATGAGGTCATGTCCTTTTTGAAAGTGGAGAAAATTAGATATACTAAATCTGGAAATTTGAACAAATTCTACTCTATCTGGCAGCCTTTTATGGAATTTGTTGCTTTAATGTAGAAATACAAATTCCCCTGCACACCTAGGTTTCTTTTTTATTTATTTATTTATTTATTTATTTATTTATTTTTTACTTAAAAGTTATTTCAATTAGGAGCCAAGATGGTGTAGTGGTTAGGGCGTTTGACTTGGGACCCGAAGGACGCGGGTTCGCGTCCCGGCCACTACACATCTTGGGGTGTCTATGAGTGCACACCTATTTCTCCAGCTCCCCGAGCGCCTTCTATGGCTGCTCACTGCACCGCCTGGTAGGTGGTTGGGTTAAATGCAGAGACGAATTTCGTCTGTGTATGGGAAACATACGCAGATGACAAGATTAGACAATTATTATTATTATTATTATTATTATTTTTATTGTTTTATATTTTATTTACTACTACCTTCACTTTACTGTGTTTCACTATTGGAGGTGTTCTGTATGTGTTTGGTGTTCCTGGGAGAAAAAAAAAGGCATGTTAGAGTCAAAGGTGTGAATAGTTTGGTTATCTTCAACACTTTTATACCCTCGAATTTGTAAATACCTTTGTTCTATATGCAAAATATCAATAAAATATGTGAAATAAAAAAAAAAACTTTATAACGTAACGTAAAGCCGGGTAAACCTGCATAACTCGAAACAATGCATTACAGGTAGTCCCCGACTTACGAGCGCTCTTACTTACGAGGTTCCGGACTTACGAGCTGGCGAATTTTTGGAAAAAACGCAAAAAATACAGAGTTTTTCTGTGTTTTTTCACCACAGTTCGTTAGCTAAACATGTGGACACACGTTTCCGATCATTTTTATGCACTCATAAGCAGTTTTTCGATGAAAAACGAGTGTTCGTAGTCGCGCTAGCAAAACCGTTCCAACTTACGAGCGAAAATCCGGACTTACGAGAACATGTGCTTCGTGTTCCAACTTACGAATTTTCGTCTTACGAGCACCTCGTTGTAACGGAACTCGCTCGTAAGTCGGGGACTACCTGTATATGTATGTATATGTATGTATATATATATGTATGTATATGTATGTATATATATATTTATGTATATGTATGTATATGTATATATATATATATATTTATGTATATGTATGTATGGCTTCTCTCTCAGCTCTCGGCAGGGCAGGTCGCATCTCCTTTCGCTCCTCACCTCGCTGGTTTCCCCCTCCCTGCTTCTGCATTTGTCTCGTCTATAACTCTTCAGCGCTCGCTCGAACCAATTTGGGATGGATTTATGTGCGTGGACTGCTTTCTGGGCCATTTCATCTATCGATACTATCGATAACATAAATTTCCGCGAAGCGTTCTGGCCGGGGAGAGCCAGAGCGCCCTTTCGACACGCATGCGGTGAGCTACATTATGGACTCGATGAGCAGGCTAATGTAACTGTCCGCTCACTCTGTCGGGGACGTGGAACCTCTGTGATTTATTGGGATACCGGTGGCTCCTGCCACTGAAGGCTGAGGGACCGCCGCGATCGGCGTGCTGGCGAGACTTCCTGCTCAGCAAAAATGCTTTGAACCAGGCTATGAATGACCTTCCCAGCTGTTGTGCGGGCTGAATCACACGGTGGTGAGTGGCGGCTGCCGCGGACCGTGGTGTGTGGGACTCGTTTTTACAGCCGCTCGGATTCAAACAGGGCACATACGGAAGGATCTTTTTAGCTCGGAACCTGACTCGATTCGGCGATTTGGACCCAGAAGCTGCACCTGGACTAAAAGACTGCAGTAAAAAGAACACTGTGGTCTGACTGAAAAATAAGCAACAAATCTAATCTGGTCTCTGGCCTTGAATGCTGCCTACAAATCTTCTCCTGAGCTGGGAGCTGAAGGGCCCGCTGCCCTCCCAACCACCCTCCCCCAAGAGGTTTCTGTGTGTGTGTTCTCGGTTGGAGCCGAGCTCTGAGACCAGCGAACTGCTCTTATCTGAACAGAAACACACAGACTGTTCCTCCCGCCTGTCGTCAAAACTGCAACTATGTCTCGTGTGATGTGCTTAATGCTGTTAGAGTTTTTGGGACTTTATCATGGAGTGTCCTCAGGCAATCTTTGATAGACTCTCTTTTTGAATAACACAAATGATACCTATTGTGTCTTTCCTTTTTCCATATCTGATTGTGGTGGCGCGGTTTTATACTGCTGCGACTTCGTGCGCTCGTCCCTATCCTATGATGAATGTGCGTAATCATTAACGTTGTCTTTGTGCCCCGGTGCAATGTCAAGGTCAATAAAGATATATTCTATTCTATTCTATATATAGCCGGCAGCGTTAAGCAAAATTTGCACTACATTGCCAACTGAAAAGTAACAAAAATGATCCTAAAAGGATGAAATTACAAAAATCAAAGGATTTATTTAATACTTTACGTACATATATTCTATTCGGCCACGAAATTAACAAAAAATAGAATGAACTTTTAATCCCTAAAACCACTTTTAAATCTCAAATACACGGGTGTGTCGCCACCGCATTTATACATAAAAGTAACCCAAATACATAAAACTAATGAGTCACCGTCGAATGGTCGACACAAAACACACAATAAAATCCTCCGGCCACGTTAATTTGGCTTGAAACAGCGGGGTTCTCTGCGGATTTATCCATTAGTAACCCAGCACAACCAACCAGCTGGACACAGAGTTAGCGTCTATAGGTAGTCAACAGATTTAATGAAAAGTAACTAAAATACATAAAAATAACGACTCACCGTCAAATGGTCGACACAAAACACACAATAAAATCCTCCGGCCGCGTTAATTTGGCTTGAAACAGCGGGGTTCTCTGCGGATTTATGAAGAGACCGAGCGCAGCCAGCTAGCCACAGAATTAGCCCCTGAGTTCACCTCTGACCCGGAAGATGTCAAGATGGAATAGTCCATTTTTAGTAGGGGGATAAAGAAATCGACCGTTTTTTTTATTGCGTATTTAATGATCGTTTTCATCGTAACTATAATTATTTTTATGTTAAATGTACATTAACAAGCAGGATCAATGTTAGGGATGTAGGTGACTGGCCGGGGCGCGGCGGGGCCGGGGCCCCATGCTGATGGGATCCCCAGGCAACGGCATCATTTACCTACATGGTAGATCCGAGTCTGTTCTCCGCTCTGCCCCCTCCCCCCTCCAACCCTTCCTCCTCTCTGCTCTTTATGGTGGGGAAAAAGGTAAAACAAGCAGCATAAGAGCTTGTAAATAAGTTTATTGGTTTTTACTGATAGATAATTAGTTATTAGCGGTACTGCATTTTAAATAAAAATAGCACAAATCCGCTTATGAATTATAAAAGTTAGTCAATCCACAAAAACGCTGACAAAAAGTTTAGGTCCACTGTAAGCGGATTAGCGCTTTAGCGCTATCTAGCGTTCATTTGCCCACCACTGGTGTCCAGTCTCCCATACAACTCATTGTACGCCCTCTGCTTTGCCTTAGCTACTTCCCTCTTTGCTCTATGTCCCATCTCCTTATATTCCTGTCTCCTCTCTTCAGTCCTCTCACTGTCATATTTCTTCTTGGCTAATCTCTTTCTTTGAATGGCGTCCTGCACTTCACTATTCCACCACCAGGTTTCCTTATCATCCATTCTCTGTCCAGATGACACACCAAGTACCTTCCTACCTGTCTCTCTAATTACTGTTGCTGTAGTAGCCCAGTCACTTGGAAGCTCTTTCTTACCACCCAGAGCCTTTAACAGCTCGTCTCTGAATTTCTCACAACATTCTTCCTTCTTTAGCTTCCACCATTTGGTCTTCTTCTCTGATTTTACTCTTTTTCTCTTCTTCACAACAACAGTCATTCTACACACAACCATCCGATGCTGTCTGGCCACGCTCTCCCCTGCCACAACCTTACAGTCTCCAATCTCCCTCAGGTTTCCTCTTCTACACAGAATGTAGTCGACCTGTGTACTCCTTCCTCCACTCTTATAGGTCACTCTATGTTCCTCCCTCTTTTGGAAATAGGTATTGACTATAGCCATTTCCATTCTCTTGGTAAAATCCACCACCATCTGTCCTTCCTGGTTTCTTTCCTTGACACCAAACCTACCCATCACTTCCTCATCCTCTGTTTCCTTCACCAACATGTCCATTCAGGTCTGCTCCAATCACCACTCTTTCCTCCCTGGGAATACTCTCTATCACTTCATCCAGATCTTTCTCCTCCCCATCACATCCAACCTGTGGAGCATAACCACTGACGATGTTTAGCATCAGACCTTCTACTTCTACCTTCAGACACATCACCCTATCTGACACTCTCTTCACCTCTACTACATTCTTTGCCAACTCCTCCTTCAGGACCACCCCTACTCCATTTCTCTTTCTATCCACACCATGGTAAAACAGTTTGAACCCTGCTCCAATGCTGCGAGCCTTGCTGCCCTTCCACTTGGTCTCTTGGACACATAAAACATCTACCTTTCTTCTCTGCATCATGTCAGCCAGCTCTCTACCTTTGCCTGTCATTGTCCCCACATTTAGAGTTGCAACCCTCAGTCCTACATTCTTCACTTTCCTCCTCTCCCTCTGTCTCCTGACACGTTTCCCTCCTCGGGGTCTTCGACTAACAGTAGTACAATTTCCGCCGGCACCCTGTTTGTCAACAGCACCGGTGGTGGATGAATCCGTATATTCATTCATTCATTCAACCTTTATTTAGTCAGGTAAATCTTTTGAACCTCATGGGCTCATTTACGAAAGCGACCTGCTAAAACTAAAGAACAATGAACAGCAGTGATAGAATTTCATTAAACAATAAACAAACAAACAATAAACAATAGAAAACAAAAAGAGAGAAAAAAAAACAAAAGATTTTTTTTTTTTTTTAACAAAGTATCAAAAAACTAGCAAAACATTATATGGTAGACGTATAAAATATATATGGTTTGTTCTTTGGTTATTCCGTTTCAGGCATGTATAGGCATGTATATATCGTATATATAACTCATAAGGTGGAATTTAAAGCAGATCTCCGGACTGAAAGCCTCCCTTGAACTGCTGTTGTAAATCAGATGTAGTTCCTGCTGCGACCACCAGGGGGCTGAAGTCAAACAACAACCAGTAAAAAAAAAACAATGAAGAAGAAGAGGACAAACAAAACGAGCTAAATGCTAAAACAGGTCGATAGTACGATTATATTTCAGTCTGTTGAGTCGATTGTACTGTTCCGGTGCAGAAACCACTGTTTTAATGTCTTAAAGAGTTTACGAGCGCTTCTGGAGAAAGTTGAATGGACTTTGAAGAAGCGAATCGTTCGGAGCCGACTTCTGCTGGAACTCGAAGAAGAAGCTGCACGTCTGTGGTTTGTGACTTTAACTTAACTTTGTAAAGTTTTCTACATATTTACAGATGCAGCTTCTTAAAAGCCCTGAAGTTTTCCAGCCGCGCAGAAGTTCACCTCCAGAAACAAGTTCTGTCTTTTCTGGTGATTATCAATAAACCAGTTTACAGGTGTTGTCTCTGGGTGACCTTTGACCTCTGCTGTTTACACTGGATGTTCATGCATTATGGATGTGGGTTCCTCACATTTAAAATATTAATAAGCATAATTAAAAGTATAAATCAGAGACGTCGCCTGAGGACTTTTCTTCAGGTTCAAGCTCCTCTGTGACCTTCAGACATGAGTTAATGACCTTCAGACATGAGTTAATGACCTTCAGACATGAGTTAATGACCTTCAGACATGAGTTAATGACCTTCAGACATGAGTTAATGACCTTCAGACATGAGTTAATGACCTTCAGACATGAGTTAATGACCTTCAGACATGAGTTAATGTCTTGATTCTGTCTGCCGGTCACTTTATCTGGTGTCGTGTCATCTTTAACTGACTTCCTGTTTGTTTCATGAAGCAGCTTCAAGTTTGGTGTCCAGAACTGTTGACACAAAGTGGACAGTAAAACAGAACCTGGGTCAGTTTTACCGGAGTCCCTTCAAGTCGTGATCGGGTCTGACAGGACGGGCCTCCTCGGTGGAGCCGGCCCCGATGCCCCCGTCTCCGAGGGGTTTGAACACTAAATGTTTGGACATGAGTGTTTTTCTGCACTGGAACTGAACAGAGAGTGAAGTAAACCCAAATGTTTTTACTGCAAGATGTTCAGGTGGGGAGGAGGAGGAGGACAGAGGGAGGTTTTTATCTCGTCTGAGGCGCAGAGTGACGGATCCTGGAGAAAGGAGGAGGCATTTTATCCACTGTTGGAGGAGCCAGGGGGTGGCCACTGGTGGCCTCGGCCCCCATACATTAATCCTCAGCCACCCCAATCTTTTGAGGAAACTCTACTTTTAAGCAAAATAAAACTAGAACGCATGTTATTGTCAAATGATCGAGGTGACCAGTTTATAGAGTAAGGGTTTTATCACAGCTGGACTACGGCGGCACGGTCTTTTTACATTTGCGTCCCCCACTACCTTTGCCAAACTGAAGCCCATTTAGCTGCTCTGAGGTACAGAACAGGTTCACCCTTTAAGACTCACTGTTGTACTTTATATCTAAAAAAGTTAAGTCTGGTCCTCTGGACATTCAAAAAACAAAACGAAACAAAAAAATTGTAGAAACGCTTCGTCTTTCATCCGAAAGACTTCCTCAGTCTGAGGAGCTGTGTTCAGCTCAGTCTTAGGCCCTGTTTACACGGACACGGTGGGGGAAACAGGTTTTTTTTCCCGTATGTTATTTAGAGGAAAAGATCCACGTTGACACGGACGAATTCTGTGTTTTCATGCATCCGGATGTCCCAGTAGCTGGTGATGGTGTAAGGTACCCTTTGTGCCAAAGAGTCAGTAAAGATGAGTTAGTCCTGTTTGGTCTTGGAGTGATCTGCATCTCAAGTCGAGGTTGGAGTCTTTTTTTTTCTTTAATTAGTTTTAAACAAAAACTGTCAGTTTTTAGTTTCATCTTTCTCTTCTACGTGTCTTAAATTGTGATATTTTTTGAACGTGCACTGTATTTTATGTTTTATTACCGGCTGTTGTAAATCTTTAAAACCGACTGCATTAACCGACTGCGTCTCCCCACCATCACAGACATCTACACCTCCAGATGCAGAAAAAGAGCCACCTGCATCATGAAAGACCTCACTCACCCAGCACACTCACTCTTTGCACCACTCCCCTCGGGACGGAGGTTGAGGAGCATCAAATGTAGAACCACTAGACTGAGGAACAGCTTCTACCCTGAGGCTGTCAGACTCATGAATAAATAAATAATAAGAATAAACACTGCAAAATGTCACATCATGCTGATGCTGATCTGTTTCTTGTTGCTGCGTTCATCTGTGACCATCTGCTCATGTTCGTGCTGCTGTTTATAATGATGTTTTTCTACTACATTAGGGCTTAGTGTATTACTAGTTGATGTTTTTCTTAGTTAATTCTAGATGTTATTATTGTTTTTCTCTTGCATTTGTTGTTGGATGTAACTGGGACCCTGTGTACATAATCTCGTTTTCAACACATGTACTACATGCGGTGCAAATGACAATAAATTCTCTCTGACTCTGATTAAGACGGTTGCTGTAAATGTAATGGCTTGTTTGCACCGTGCACGTTGCTCTGGACAGCCTTGTTAAAGAGATTACTGTAATAATAATCTCAGTGGATTTCTTTCCTGGTAGAACAAAGGTTTAAATAAATATAAATGTGTTGGGTGGCAGCCATCACACCTGATTTTCTCTCTCCACACCCGAATGGAAGTCGGTATTTCGCCTATTTTTCTTGTTATTGCGCGCACACCTTGCAGAGACGGACGGACATTTTCCAAACGTCTCATGGCCCCGCTCCGCCTGACAACAAACTCCCAGGTTGGGTTTGAAGTTGGAGCCAACAGACGTTTCTCTTTTCACTTCCTATTTTTAAAGAAAAGTGATTCCTGACATTTCCTTCCAGAGAAAAGACTAAAACTTAAACTTCATAAGTTTGACTTGTGTGACTAAAGTTTGGACTCTTCTGGTCCAAACAGAAGTGTCCACTTCCTGTCAGAGCCTCTGCAGACCTCAGCTTCATGAGGTAAAACTGTTTTTCTCTTTAAACCGTTTTTATTGTCGTTTTTAACACGATTTTGTTTCCTGTCGTCCCTCCAGATCTCCGACAGCAACAAGTCCGTAAAGAACCCGAGGACGTTCTTGCCGAGAAGGACTGGAACGTCAGTCTGGGCCAGGAGGAACCTCCTCAGATCAGTGAGGAAGCAGAAGAGCTTTGCAGCGGTCCGGAGGCAGAGCAGCTGGTTCTGAAGCAGCTGGTTCTGGAGCAGGAGTCCGAAGTGGAGGTTGGGTCAGAGTCTGATGAAGACCCTGACCATCAGCACCAGCTGCTGGACCCTGACACCCAGCTACACATCATAGGTTGGTTCCAAAACACACGAGTACGTGAAGCAAAAGCCAATGTTAGAGCATCCACCCAGCTGGAGGCAGGGGGCGGAGCCAGGAGGTGGAGCTTAATCTTTACGAGCAAAACTAAAAAAAAATGTTTTAAATGAACTTTCATCTTATTTTAAAAACAGACATTTACAGATAAAACACTGCAGTAAAGTTTCTGGAGTAAAATAACGAATTAAAGAAAGAGAACAGTTTTCAGCTGATTCATGAAATGAATCGTTTTTATTTAACATTTAAAATATCTTCTTTCTAAATTACGGCTGTTTTTTTGTCGCGGAGCGAAGGGGGGGAACTGGAACTACCTCCATCCGTCGTGCACGTTGTGAGCACGTTGTGAGCACGATAAACGGAAAAATAAGTGACGGACGACTTCCTGTTCGGTGCGTCTGCCTCTAAGAAAGGTTCGTTACAGAAGTTGGGTTGCCAGGTCAAAATGCACGAGCGTCAATTCCACCTCATTACTGGTAAAATACTAAAATAACGTAAAGATTGAAATTAAACATTTACAGAGTTCTTCAGGCAGACGAGCTGCAGAAACTAACAGCAGCACGTCTTTCTCTGCGCCCTCCCCCTGCTGTGTAATGGTACAGATACAGCACATTCTATCTTATCCAGACACTCAGAGCTCTTTACAACTATCTGTGCCTCATTTTTAAATTTTTTAAATTTATTTAATTATTATAATTTTTTTTAGTTTCAACGTTTATTCATTTCATTTCAATAAAAAAAATACAATTTCAGATACAAAGAAATAAAATACATATAAAATGAAAGGCAGCAGAAGAAGAATGAAATCTTATCATTGCTGTCCCTTAACAAAATCAATTCAATCAATCAATTCAAGCAATAATCATAAATAATACAACAAAAACATATAAATTGTCACAATTATTCATTATAGTTCAATAAATATTAACTAACTTATATATATCTTGTCAACAAAATATTCTTGATCTTTTTCTTAAATAAAAATAATGATTTTTCTTTTTTTATATCATAATCCAAACTATTCCATAACCTTATTCTCTGCATTGAAGTAGACCTACCCCTTAAGCTTGTTCTATACAGCAAGCCCTCGAGTTGCGTCAGGGATTGGGACCTACGTGTGTGACTTAGGTCGATGTTGTCGTACCTCGCGGACCAAAAACACCTGCCTGTCGTAGGTCCGCGTTTCTGACATAGGTCGCGGCTATACCGCTAACGGAGCGCCGCACACATATTTAATGGCATGAGACTGAACAAGCAGACATACTAGGCCATGAACATGCACAGAACTGTACAGTAAATGAATACAGTACTGTACAATAAATAAAAAATATAATGTCTTACTTTGAGCTGGTCAAAGCCTGCCTTCGTCTTTTAGCATCAGCTCGGGTGCGAGCTCCCCCAGCTTCCTTACGCTCCACACGCACACACGTGGTCAAAACTGTTTAAAAGAATGACTGTTAGCTTCTTAACTTCATACATTTGGAGCCAGAAAAAAAAAAACTTACTGAAAGCCGTTTCTCCGCGATACTGTAATCCTCCATCCAAAACAAGCTCGGCGTTAGCTACGGTTAGGCCCCGCCATTAGCAGTGTAAAGGGTTTGGAGGGGGTCAATATTAATACTGACCTCCTTTTTACCTTAATTTACTTATTCAGATTGAATAGTAATTTCACGGATTCTCTTCTTTTTCAGTTTATTCAATATTTCTGTGATCTTTATGATGGATAAATAAACAGAGCCATTAAGTGACAATGGACACGTTAACTTAGTTTGATATGTCAAAGAGACACTATCATTTATTTAAAATAAATCAACTAAATTAACACCATTACACTTGATTGACATGATTTCACTTTCTTTCAATTCAAATACGTCAGCACACTTGATTTAACACAACAGACATAAATACTAGATGTTACACATATTTAGTCTGAGGGGCTCTTCAGCTTAAAATAGTTTCCAGCTTAAGATTGAGAGGGAAAGGGAAAAGGAGGAATAAGAGGTTGGAGAGATTAAGTTATTTATCTCGAGTGTAACCAGAGATGACACTTTCCATCCGACTTCGGCTAAATCCCAGGTACGTTTGTAAACAGCTTTACCTTTTGACGATGCGTCTGATAAAGATATTACCAGCCTCCCAGGTGCACAGAGTCCTTCCGGCCCTCGTACGTCTGAACTGGTCGTTTACTTCCAACGTCTCCTCGGATCCGCGTCAGCCGTCAGAAACATGTGGCAGCTTCTGGCCGACTTCAAGACGAGATGTTTCTCAAAGAAAGTTCATTAGGAACTTTGGAGCTTTTGCTCGGGGAACTGGATGGAGGCGTCCATCAGTTCTAGCTGACAAGTTAGTCTTTGGCTCTTGACCAAGCTTGACCAGCTGCAAGGCAGAGAGCTTTCAGGTCTCCGTCCATTCAAACTCTCTGTCCATTCAAAGACTGAAGCGTTTCCGCACAGTTAGAACTTAAAAGACTTAGAGAGGAGAAAAACTTGTCTCTTTTTCATTGGTCCACTCGTTATCACTATTCAAGGTGAAATTCAGCACAGAGAAGGAAATTGTTTAGGAAAAGTATCTGAGTGAGAGACTTTCAGACGCTAGATGAGAGTTTTAGCTGAAACTCGACAAAAACAATTTCAGTGTAAGTCAGTTTGACATTTTAGCTGAACTTTGACACCTTTTCACTTGCAGAAATGACACATTGATGTTTCACATTTAAAGAATAACAGCATATAACATATATCATGAAAATGACAAAAGTTATTCTTTTGATTACATTAGAATAAAATCAAAGATAGAAATAGTCTCTTTTGGTGACTATATTTATCAGATTATAGCTAAATGAATGATTTTGTAGTAAATGTCTTGCTTTACTGAGTGGTCAGTAAAGGTCATCACTGGACAGTTCAAAAACCTTAATTTGACCCTGGGTAGGTCCATTACAGCAGCAATGGTTAGCATGTCAGTTCATTCAAAAAGGCTGTCGGCTTTGTATCTCCGCGTTAGCTCGGTGTCCCCCGACTGCCAGGCGGACATTTGCGGCGAGCTCCCGGCCGCAGATGGCCCCTCCGCGGCATGTCGGCTCGGTGTCTTCGCCTGTGTTAGCTGCTCTGTTAGCTGCTGTCGTTAGCATGTCGGGCGGCGTTGTGGGAGCGATCGCGGGGCGATCCGCGGCTGCTCCTCCGGGCCTGAGACGTCCACAGAGTTGACCGAGTGTTTCCAGCAAATTTATCCGTATGAGGCAACCCTGAACGGACACACGGTCCTCTAGAGCCAGCTGACAGGAGCCTCTGGAGCTCCATTGACCGCAGTAGACAATTGTAAAATGGCGACCGGAAACGACCGGAAGTTGCGTAAATACGATAAAATTGTAATAAAAACGTAATATTAATAATTATACTTTATTTATAAAGCCATTTAAAACAACCACAGCTGCAACAAAGTGCTATATACACATGAAATTAATAACATTTAAACACACAAAAAATAAAAATAATAATAATAATTATTATTATTATTTTTAATCATATTTTTATTAAATATGATAAAATCGTAAGTCTGAGTTGCCGTAGGTCGCGGGTTTCCTGTACTTCGGTTTTACAAAAATATCCATTCCCTTTAAATTATAACAACTGTTCCTTTTTATAAAATGCGCTTGAATGTGTGGTGGTAGAATATGATTCTGAGCCTTGTACATAAGTAATAGAATATCGTAATCCACAAAATCATAAAACGTAAGTAATTTCAGTTGATAAAACAAAATACTTGAAGGATGATAGTAATGTTTTCTTGAGATAATTTACCCGTTCAAACAGCATCTACTAGATTACAAAGCTAATTGAACAAATCATTCTAAAGAGACTAATCAGAGTTTTATCACATTCATACACTGATGGGACACATCGGAGGCAATGAGGGGTTCAGTGTCTTGCCGAGAGACACTTCAGCATGTGGCTGCTGGTGGAATCAAACCCCCAACTCTTGCATTGGACAACGACTGCTCTAACCACTCAGCCACAGTCGCTTCATGGGTCATGTGACGCAAAACAACCGCTGTTCTGTTGACAAAAACATAAAACCATATGAACCACAAGAACAGGTTTCATAACCTGTGAGTCATAAATGCATCCATACGATCCGTTTCTTTGACCTAGCTGTGCGCGCGTGTGTGTGTGTGTGCGTGTGTGTGTGTGCGTGTTACACTGACAGGATGTGTGACGGTGAAGAAGAGAACCAGACTGAGACTAGAGCAGGTCAGAGCATCAGGCTGGTGAAGGCACTGATCTTCTATGATTGCTGGCTGTTCTCCAAAGCTTTGTAATAAATCTCAGGCCTCTTGTCTTGA
>JBBPBX010066123.1:8470-19759 GCA_038048925.1 Garcialebias charrua | reverse complement strand
AAAGTGTAACACTGTCCTGAGTTTTTTCATAATAGTATAAAAGTATGAAAATTTACACCAACACTGAAACACCAAACACCCCTAAAACACCAAACACCCAATGAACATAAGCATAAAATGAAATAATAAAAGTGTAATACTGTCCTGAGTTTTTGCATAGTAGTATAAAAAGTATAAAAAGTATATCTATAAAATAAACTGAAGGTTCTAGCATTGACATTTGCAAAGAGTGGCACAGCAGCATATAAGTTAATGTACACAGTATATGTATGAGGTATTTGATGTTGGTATATAGGCAAAGTGGCATATGCAGTGAGGCACATAAGGCACATTTGGCATCCTTAGATAAGGCTAGTCAGAGAATGCTGTATATGTATCTGCAGTAGTGTAGATAAAAGTAGTGTAAATGTAAACAGTAGTAATAAATGTAAAGCAGTAGTAATAAATGTAAACCGTATTAATAAATGTAAACAGTGAATGTAAACAGTAGTATGACTATAGGCAGTAATGTAATACAAACATTAGTGCAAATATGAGAAGTAGTGCAAACTGAATGAGCACATGACCGAGAGTTTAGTGAATAACCCGTTTGATGACACAGGGTCCAGTGTTAAAAACTTTGTGTTGAGTGGTAATGTGTGAGAAAGTTTTTTGTGTTAAGGCAGTTCAAATGGGAGGGGAGGCAGAGCAGGCAGAGTGTTTAGCATCCTGACTGCCTGATGAACAGAGCTGTCTCTCAGTCTGCTGGTTCGAGCCTGGAGACTCCTCAGTCTCCTCCCTGATGGCAGCAGTCTGAAGCGGCTGTGTAGTGGGTGTGTGGGATCACCTGCCATGCAGAGGGCTTTCCGAGTGAGGCGTTTGCTGTGTAAGTCCTGCAG
Source organism: Garcialebias charrua (assembly GCA_038048925.1). Lineage (NCBI taxonomy): Eukaryota > Metazoa > Chordata > Actinopteri > Cyprinodontiformes > Rivulidae > Garcialebias > Garcialebias charrua. The sequence goes on along the minus strand of JBBPBX010066123.1, from coordinate 18,881 downwards.
TGAGGGCAAGGAGGTGCCGACGATCTTCTCAGCTGCTCTCACGATGCGCTGGAGGCTCTTGCGGCAGGATGCAGTACATGCACCAAACCACACCGTGATGCAGCTGGTCAGGACACTTTCTATGGCACCCCTGTAGAAGGTGCACATGATGGGGGTTGAAGCTCCAGCCCTTTTCAGCTTGCGGAGAAAGTAGAGGCGCTGGTGAGCCTTCTTGGCCAGTGCTGCAGTGTTCCTGCTCCAGGACAGGTCCTTTGAGACGTGCACTCCCAGGAACTTGGTGCTGTCCACTCTCTCCACTGCGGTGCTGTTGATGGTCAGAGGGGCATGTTGTGCATCCCTCTTCCTGAAGTCCACGACAATCTCCTTTGTCTTCTCCACGTTGAGAGTGAGATTGTTGTGTCCGCACCACAAGGCCAAGCGGCTCACCTCGTTCCTGTAGTCCGTCTCATCGTTGTTGCTGATGAGACCTACCACTGTTGTGTCGTCCGCAAACTTGATGAAGTGGTTGGAGCTGTACGATGGTGTGCAGTCGTGTGTTAGCAGGGTGAATAGAAGGGGGCTCAGTGAGTAAATACCTTTGATCCACAACATTATTTGCAGCAAAAGAACACCGTGTCTAAAACATTGTAACTTGTACAACAGCTAAAATTTCCAACAGCTAGTCTCCATTATTTTTTGATGTTGCGGTCTTCCTTATCTGAGTTCATAAGAGTTCACACACACTGCGGTGTTCATAAGAAACACTAGATTTTTAGCATTTAAAAACAACTACAACACAAACTAACGTTGATCAGCAACAGATAAAAACGCCACGACCTTATGTGGGGCGAGCCACAACGAAGCAACGCTGCAGGCCGTGTAGCAATACAGCACTCTCATGTCCGTTATAGGATTTAAACCTCTTCACATCTCTCTGAGACTCTGAGTGTTACACTTTTCTTGAGCTCTGAAGAAGACAAGGTGACACTATTTTGTTACAATTATTTTGAATTAATGGACACCAATCAATCAGAAAGAACTTTCTTTTAATGTGTGTTAATTCAGAATTGATCAACAGTATACTTTTGTCATTTTACGCCAAATTTACACTACATGCGTTCCGGCTCCGCCCCGCTCCGGTCAGACCTCCGCAGCAAATACACACCCATTATAATCAATGACAGAATTTACATTGGCTCCGCACTGCGGCGCGAGCTGCGCCGAGCGGACGGCAGTCCGTCAAAATTAGAAATATTTCTATTTCTGCCGGACGCCGGAGCTGTGCCGGAGTCAACTTTTGAAGATTACGTCGCACCAACAGGAAAAGGAACGAGCACAACATCCGTATTTACAAAATAAAATCACCACGGGCGGACTAATCCTAGCTCTATACGGATTTATTTGTACAAAAATGCTGTCAAACTATCATTTATGACTACGCCTACAAACGCAATACAAGAAATAAATAAATAAATAAAGTATTTTATTCTGAAATGTAATACATCACTTCCTGTTGCTCAAACCATGTCCTGTCGCTCATTTACGAGAGAAGATCAAGGCAGCAGTCTCTACTGTTGTTCTCCTTCTTCCACCGAATGAATTGTTTTGTTCTGACTTACTTATTTATCACTTGATTTATCGCGCGATCTCGCAATTCCCGCGCATGCGTCTCGGAGCGGCGCATCCAGGCGGACCTGAGCGGAGCGGAGGTAGTGTAAACTAGACTCGCTCAGCTGCGACCTGCGGAGCGGGGCGGAGCCGGACCGCATGTAGTGTAAATTTGGCGTAATGATGATCTGTTACTTGCATGAGTTTGACCCTTCTGCTGGTTTATTTTTCAGTACAGTAGTCTTTGAATCTAAGGTACGTCAAGGAAACTTTTCACTTCCTTCTCTGTTTTGTCTATCAAGCTAGACATAATTTTCACTTCACGGGCCAGTCCATCTGGCCGCTTATGTAAACACTTTTCCTGTTGTCCTTCAGAGACCTTCTGCCTATGGGGATGAAAAATCCATCCGTTATTTTGTTAAACCAGCCAGTAGCCATTCAGGAGGTGGGCAGACTCCGCCCTCCATATAAAGTCTTACTTCCGTTTTGACTTTAGTGCGTTGGAGAGAACTAACTAAACAACTTGGTTTTCTCTGGAAGCTGGAGACGTTGTGGTCATTTTGTCAATTAGACCTACGTTCTCAGCAGAGTCACAGTAAAGCCTTGCTGTGCCTCATTCACTCATTTCTGAAAGAATTTGTTTTCTGGGAGTTTTATTTTGAAAGCTCAGTCAGGAGCTGGCTCTGTTCCTGCCGGGAGAAGCGCTCTTTTTGCTCGTCTGAATCAGCACACACGCGCGGAAGTCATTTGGACGTGAACTGGACAACACAGTCCGTTAGTGTCCACAAACTTCAACTCTTATCTCCAGAGACGTAGCGTCAACAGGTAACGAGGCGTTGATTGTGTTCTGAACGTGTGAGAAGTCCAGCTGAACTCGTGTTGGGAAAGTGTCACCCTGTCATCTCAAAATAATTAACTTCCTTTAAACTTAGCTTTCATTCACTTCTTCCTCCTTATCTCTTATTTTTCTTAAGCCATTAATCTGTTAAGTAAATGTGCCAACAGTAAGTTAGACCCTAACTGTCTGTTTGTATAATTTGAATTTTTGTCTACAATAGTTATTAAATCAGAACTAATCTCGATACAATGTTTAATGTACTTTTATGAATTGTTTCAATAAAAGGTCTATCTTTGGTGGATCAACATAAGTTGAAGTCTCTCGTGAAATTACATTTTGTCTAGTCACAGTCAAAGCAATTTAATCCGGAAAAAGGGTGAACTCGCGAATGAATTTGGGTCAGATCAAGTATGCTCCAACTTCTTCTGGAATATTGTGCTGGTCAGCAAACTGACAAGTATTATATCCCTTAAATATAATTGGCACCGCTCGGTGTTCAGTTAAAGCCGCAAACACATAGCACATGAAGAAACACGTCATATACTCAAAAGATAAATTATGGAATGGAAAGGTGTAAAATGGTACTCACATCCAAACGGATTGTACCCTGATGTTGTAAGGGTGGGTGGACATCAGTTTGAAAAGCTATTCTTGGAACAGCTTCGCTCATCAATGCTAATGCTATGTTGCTAACCGCTAATCCAACCCCTGAACTCTGGAGGGGGAGTGACCTTCTCGGGGGAGTGGCTCCACTTTTATACTCAGGCAGCAGAGGCTATGACGAAATCGTGTGAAAATAAATGACTGTGCGAATCGTAAACAAATGAGAAAATCAGGGTGCAATACCACAGTTCAACCCATAGGACTACCAAATACTCGTTTTTAGACCAAATATTGCCGATTTAAACTAATACGAACAATTTCATGAAAATTAACACAGACATAGTGCTATGAAACCTTTTTAACACATTCTAGGGAGTTTCTCAGCTAAAAAAAGTTAAATTAGGGTTTAGTTTCACTTTAAGATATGGCTGAAGAGAGTCCAGGTTGACAGGATCACAAGCAGCAGTTGAGCTAGGGCTAAAGACAATGACAATGAAATTTGAAGCCAACCACGCCTTAATGTTGTCCAGACATTTTAACTGAGGGCAAATGGAGCAAACACTTGCTGGTTTCACATGCAGGTAGATCTGACAGTCATCAGCATAACAATGGAATGAAAGACCATAGCTGTGTCCCAATCCAACAGCTGCATACTTCGAAAGACCCAGCCTACCCTGTCGACGTAGGCCGGGTCTTTCAAAGACCACATAGACCAGAAGCCAGTGGCTGTGAATTGGGACAGGTCTAGCCTTCACAGTTACATCGGCATATGTCCTGTCACCTAGCAACCATGACGGTGCTCAGCCTAAGGAAGAAGGGAGCTCGAAATTTGTTGTTTTTACTGCTTTTTTAATTCTAGAGGAAATACAGGAACTTTATCGCTGCTGGCGGCTTGTTTTATATCTTCTGCTGACCGACAATCATATCCAGGTAACTTTTATTTGTCTACAAAACTTTACAGGAATAATTGTTAACTTCAACTGGTTTCATGGATAATTTCAGTGAGACAGACTAATGTATTAACTTTATTAACTTGTGCATAATTTCATAAAATTTTAATTGATCTTAATAATAATTTAATTATTATTAAAATGCATGTGTAGATTGTCTGTGTCATGCAATAATATAAATGCAAATCTAGTAAATCCTTCTTTTAGTGCAGTGAGATTTTGTTCAAGATTGTGGAATCATTGGCGCCATCATTTATTTGTGACTCAGTAAATTATTTGTCTTTTATTACTTTTTTTTAATGGATTTTTTATGTGTATTTTTATGGACCTTTTTTGTGTCTGAAATAAAGTTAGATTGATTTGATTAATTGATTGATTGATTAATAAAAATTAACATATTATAATCTTTAACCTATCTTAAATTTAGAATACAGCATAACATTTTCCAATATTTTATTGTATAAAATCCATAGGTATAAAAAGTGGCTGCAAAAATGTTAAAAACAGGTCTTTCATTTATTTTATTAATAAAATAGCACTCAAGTGTTTTCACTGAACATCAGTATAATAATAATAATATTTTGTCACATTTGTCATCTGTGTATGTTCCCATACTTGACAGATGAAATTGGTCTTCTGCATTTAACCCAACCACTACCAGGTGGTGCAGTGAGCAGCGTAGTCGCACCCGGGGAGCTGGGGAAATAGATGTGGACTCATAGACACCCCAAGATGGTATGCCGTGGCCGGGGTTCGAACCTGGGTCCTTCGGATAACAAGTCCGATTCTCTATTTACCTTAAGCCTCATTATGATAATGCTTTGATATCTTATAAAAAATTAAATCTTAAACTAATAATGTTTTTGTTGTTCTCTACATTTCCTGAACCAGACCAGACCCTTGTACTGGAGGATTAACCTGAGTGTCCCAGTCCTGTACCATTACTTTAACCAAGATCGTAGACCAGTTCCCTTTCAGTCTGGTTCTCTCGGTGCAACATATCGCTATGGAAATCAGCGCCTCCGCGTGGTTACCTGAAGTAATACACGCACGCCTTTATGGCAAGGGCGTCAGCGTCGCGCCAGAGGCCCCGCCCTCTGAGTACTTAAGCCGCTGACGCCCTGAAGAGTTTAAGAAGTATTAATGTTTTTCTGACTAAATGTTTATCAATTTTTATGTTAAGAATTAATGCTTAATTCAACACTTGTGAGAAAAAAACATTTTAGTTTAGTGTCAAGATGTTTCATTAAACTGTTTCTTGAAGTAGGGGGTTTGTGCAGTCTTACTTCAAAGGCCCGGAATTTCTTGGAGGATGGACCCGTCCTTCTTTGAAAAGCCATCATGTCTTTTGATGAATGAATGCATATCACCCATCTCACTTCAAGCCTTGCAGTTATTCTGAAAGGGAGTTAGGTAAATAATGTGTTTCCATGTATCTCACAGCCAAGTTTGTAAGATGTTGGATGAGCACAGCTCAGCAATTAAGGGTAAACTGACCTTGTAGCTGATAGATGAAACAGAAAGCTTTTGGCGGTGCCTGGCACCGCTTTGACAGACAAAGTTTGATTGAAAACATGTTTGATGAGTGAGCTAAGTCATGTACTCAACAAAGGTATAAATTGAGAAGCACTCGGATAAACAATTTGAGGGTCTGTTGCGAGTCTTGATCAGACGTCGAAGCTGCATGATGTATTTTCCACGCCAAAACTGTGAGGCCCTTCCAGTTTTGTGTCAAGGTGAGGAATAATGAGTTACATCAATGCCTAAGTTTGTATGTTTTGTTAGTACTGTGGCGGATTTAAACGACACAATTATTTCTAGCAGGAAAACTGTTTGACTTGTATATCTGAAGAGATGTACAACTGTTTGTGTGTCTGAACATGTATGTTTTTACTTTTTTCTGTCACAAGACTTCTTTAATAAATATCCATTATTTTTAATCAAGTCTGTTTATTTTCTTCCAAACCAGTAAGTGTACCCACCTTTCACGAATATTTCATAGAACATTATTGGCGACGATCAGGATGGGATATCTTATCTTTATTTGTAAAGCACATTCCAAGGTGCTTAAAAAGATATATGAAAGGATACACACTGGCTGTTTGGAAGGAAAAAAGGAAGAGTGTGAAACTGTGTTCTTAGAAGCGGGTGTTATTCCCGTTGTTTGTGAAGCAGGGGTGTGATTCCCTTGTTGTTTAGGAAGTGGATGAGAGATTCCCGCTGTTGAGAGCTGATAAGTTTGGATCAGCGTTTTGGGGACGCCTTAAGTTGCCGACCAATTCTTTGAGCTGAAGTGTAACAGAAGATTTGGAACCAGGGTAAAAACCCTTGTTAGAGTTTTGTGGATCTGAAACATAAGTATTTTTGCCAGGGTGAAAAAAAAAGAACCCTTATTATGATGTCTGGTGATTTATTTTTGATAGCTCAGTTGAAGTAAAAAAAAAAGGAAGAGGAGCGGCGCTTCTCTGTGTGTGTGCCTGTGGGGAAGATTTGCAGCCATGTGTCAAAGGTGAAAAGACGCTTGTGTGTGTCTGTGCAGCCACGTAGAAGAGGATTGTTGAATTTTGACAAGGAATAGAGCTTGTTAAGGAATTTCTGCAGATCAGAAAGTTGGAAGTTGTCCAAAAAGTTAGCAGGAGTGATTTGTTGGAGGAAGAATTACGAGGAAAGGAAAAGGAGTTATTGTTTAAGTTCAAAGGCGCATGCATGAGCAAAAATTAACAGAATGAAAAAAAAAAAGTGGTTAAGAGATTGAGGAAATGTGTGTCTCATCTGTTTTGAGTAAGAAAAAAAAAGTGAGTGTGTTTGGTTGCTGAATTTGTCAGCTGGAGTGTTAAAAAGACGAAGGTCAGATGTGTTAGCTACGTTTGGTCCGATTGTATGTGAGATATGTTTTATGTCAGATAAAAAAGGTTAAAAAGTGCAGCTTGAAGGAAAGCGTCAGGGTGTGCACATGCGAGTGTGTTTTGGGTGCTGAGTTGGTCAGTTGTAGTGAGGAACGCATGAGGAATTGTATGTCTCATCTGCCATGAGTAATGTGTGGTGCGTTTGGAGCGTTTGGGACGAGAGATAGTAGGGTGTGTGCGCGGAGCTGCTCCCTCTGTCTGGGTGTATGTGTGTAAGCAGTAGCGGGGTGTGACAGCCCTTGCTCATATGTGTAAAAGGTGTGCGCGTGTGTACAGCAGCTTTAGTTCCCTCCGTGATCATGTGTTACAAGCTGAGCTAGGTGACGATGGAAACTCTGTGGATGTTGGGTTGTCTGCCTTATCTCCAGAACAGAGAGCTAGCAGAACCGTTTGTGTTTTTGAAAGTGAGTTATGCATGATATGTTAAGCTGATGGAGTGTGGATCAGTCAGCACCTCCGTTCAGGAGGGGCTGAGAGACAGTGGCTCTGAGGAATAAAAAGAAGGGAAGAGGTAGGTTGTTTGAGCTTGAAGTTTGCAGGGTTTTGATGAATTAAACAGGTCAAGCCCAGAAATTAGGATTACAAATTGGTCAACAGGTGACATTAGAAATTTATTGGAGGAATCAGACAGTGAATAAAAAAAGGAAGAGGGGTTTTAAGTTTTTTTTTCCCTTTCTCCTCCTCCAAGTTTAAAGAATGAACCTTTTATCTGAAAGATCACTAATTTCTGTCATTCTATCTCAGTCTTTTGCTTTTTTCCAAAGCTTGGTGTCTTGTCGTCTGTCTGTTGGGACAACAGAGGTGGGCCCTGAGGATGACCAACTCCTGAGAGAGGCTCCTGAAGGGTGGTGGCTTGTCGTCTGCTGGGTCGCTTCATCGCTGCTGCAGAGCTGCTGCCTGTCCAGCGCACCTGAGGATGGGTGTTCGTGCTCATCTGTGATGTGGTGCTGATGACCACACCTCTGAAAAACGAGACGTGTCCTGATGAGGACAGTTGGGGCTCTTTGCCACGAGATGAACAGACAGGACGGCTTCAAATGTCCTGTAGGTCGGTCCTGCTGGTAACAAGTGTGGGCAGAGCGTGGGCAGAGCAGTGGTGTCCGGCGCGTGTAACGTTCCAGTGCAACGACCTTGTGCATCGACCTTTAAGGTGTGCGAGTTGTTCCAGAGGGTGGAGCCACAAGATCCATCGTGAAGTGACTAAGTTGGGAACATTCTTTATTGTTCTTTGAGTTTTTATTTTGTTTTATTTTACCTGAAGTGATAAAATCTGAAATGATGAAATGGGATTTGTTTTTAAGACTAAATGATGATTAATTAGAGATGACATGCACATGAAGATATGTGCTATAAACAGGAATAGGTTTTATCTGGACAGTAAAATCGTCCTTAAAAAGTAACTAGGTGCCTTTTTAAAGGATGTATGTGTTGTATGCTTGTGGGAGTGCGGACAACAAGACTTATTGATTGATTAATTGGCAATTCTGCTTTGCAGTCACTCACCCCTTTCTGGTGCGCAACAGAACGGGTCCATGAGTGCCGAAACTTATGATTGAGTTTAAGGGGAAAGTTTTACAGCGGTTTAAACTAATAAAGTGAGTTACATATGGTTTAAAACTAATAAAGTGAGAATGTGCAGTATCCCTCCTTTACTTTTGTATTTTAGTGCTTTGTTTTGTAGGAAGGATCATATAATTAGATTAGTTTGTAACACTGTCTTAGAAATGTCCCATGAGGTGACAGGGAAAATTTTTCAAAATTAGTCAAAAAATCATAAGGTGGAATGAAGAGTTTAAGAAGTATTAATGTTTTTCTGACTAAATGTTTATCAATTTTTATGTTAAGAGTTACATTTTAGTTTAGTGTCAAGATGTTTCATTAAAGCCTTGAAGAGGGGGGGTTTGTGCAGTCTTACTTCAAAGGCCCGGAATTTCTTGGAGGGATGGGCCCGTCCTTCTCTGAAAAGCCATAAGGTCTTTTGATGAGTGAATGCATATCACCCATCTCACTTCAAGCCTTGCAGTTCTTCTGAAAGGGAGTTAGGCAAATAATGTGTTTCCATGTATCTCACAGCCAAGTTTGTAAGATGTTGATGAGCATAGCTTAGCAATTAAGGGCAAACTGACCTTGTAGCTGATAGATGAAACAGAAAGCTTTTGGCAATGCCTGGCACTGCTTTGAAAAACAAAGTTTGATTGAAAACATGTTTGATGGGAGTGAGTGAAGTCATGTACTCCACAAAGGTATAAATTGAGAAGCGCTCGGATAAACAATTCGAGGGTCTGCTACGAGTCTTGATCAGACGTCGAAGCTGCATGATGTATTTTCCACGCCAAAACTGTGAGGCCCTTCCAGTTTGTGTCAAGGTGAGGAATAATGAGTTACATCAATGCCTTGTTTGTACGGTTAGTACTGTGGCGAGATTAGAACAGACACTTTTATCTTAGCAGGAAAACTGTTTGACTTGTATATCTGAAGAGATGTACAACTGTTTGTGTATCTGAACATGTATGTTTTTACTTTTTTCTGTCACAAGACTTCTTTAATAAATATCCATTATTTTTAATTAAGTCTGTTTTCTTCCAAACCAGTGAGTGTGCCCACATTTCACGAATATTTCATAGAACACGCCAATCCCACTTTCTCTTATTGCCCTTCACCTCGCTTAAACCTGAAACACTCTTCTCGTATCTTCTCTGTATTTCATCGCTCGACCAGAGGTGAGCTCGTTCCCTACACAGAGCATACAGAGAATCTTTTCCTGCGGACTGCTGGGCTAGCGAAAGCTGGTCCGGTACAATTTTCCTTCACCCCGAAGTTTTCTTCTCCTCTCTTCACAGACTGCTTCGCTCGACGGCGCTGATTACGTGACACCACTACCCTACTAACGAGTAGCAAGCTAGCCGGCGAAAGCGACAAGAGGAGGGAGACGTCTTCCGACAACGTTAGCGCTGCTAACGGGCTTAACTCTTCTCAGCCATGGCTCCTGAGAAGGTAATGCGAAAACCCAAAACTCAAAGAAGACCAGCAGGCCAGCGAGCCCAGCTCCCGTGCCTTTTCTCTTCTGCTTTTCTACTGCTCGGTTAGCGAACTGCAAGGCATGCTACCTGCTAAGCTAACAAAGCTAACAGGCCAGCAGCCTCAAGCAGCTCAGCAAGAGGACGTCCTCGGACGAGGGACTCTGGCAGGCTGTGAGCTCCGGCTTCCAAACCTGCTTCAACGGATCTGGCTATCCCCTTTTTTCAGCAGCGGACACCCACGAGGCCTGTCCGGTCTGCTCAAGGATGCTACACGCAAAGACACTCAAAGTTTTTCTCGCGGATGACCCCGGAGAAAGGAGAGTGGAAATGGAGTAACCCCGCTGCTATCTGGCTAGCTCCCACGGTTAGCATGGCTAACCAGGAGCACCCATGACAACATGGGGCGGACGACAGCGTTGCTAACACGATTAGCGCGGCTACGAGCGGACAACGAAGGACTCCATCGTGAGGTATGTGAAAATGCTTGGTCTAGCTTGCTAGCTAACC